>PYAF01005891.1:463314-503248 GCA_007407185.1 Glycine tomentella
TATCAAAAAAAAAATGGTACAAAAGTTTATTTAAACATATCCTATAGAATATCAATTGGAATAAGTGATATGATGTTATAGAAAGAAAAAAAAAACAAATTTTAATACAATATCTAAAAATTAACGTACATGAACCATTAGGATCAACTTATTTATTGAGAATTTGAGATAATACGTATAAAATCTTAAGTTGAAACATAATTACCACCATTTAAACATCGCTTATCATGACTCAATAAAAGATTTGTCTAAAGTAATTTATTTTTATTATTTGTTGTTAAGCCCGTACTCCATCTTTGTTTAGATTACGTGAAGAAGACAAGTTGTTTGCTACTAATTACACGAAGAAAACAAATTGTAGTATAATAATTCATAATTGAATAAAAAAATAACTATATCCTGCAATTTGAATATATGGAGGTACACGACGATGATATTACTTCCTAGTTTCGGCTTCATTTTCTAATGTAGGACTGTTATGTTATATACTAAAACTTTACTAATGAATGTTTTAAAATATTAATTAAAGAGATTTCTTCGATATGTTTAATTAAATATTTTTACTTATTTGAAGAAATAATTGTTAAATATTTTTTTTTAACTGTAACAAATCTGCATCCTATATTACATGACTTTGTTAATAAATGTTTTAAGGGTATTAGTTAAAGAGTAAGTAATATATTTTTAATTTTTACGACAAGTCTAAACTATTTTTAATATTTTAATGTAGATATTTTTTTAACATATTTATATACGTATCTACTAACATATATATTTTTATAAAATAAAAATTTATTAAAAATACATAAAAATATAATAATATAAAATATTTGTAGATTGTAATCTTAATACCCATGCAGAACATGTATTATATTATTACATTAGTACTATATATTAAACTACTTTTTACTCCTTTTTTTTTTATTTAAATTATACCGTAATTTGAATCTTTGATTTCCGGGTAAGCTCCCCCGGTATATCCCCTAAAAAACATTTAATTAATGATAAACTTATATCTGCTTTTGAAAAAACAAAAAACATATATTTGCTTATATTTCCATGAGTAAAGTCATCAAAAAAAAAAAAAAAGAGTCATGATTCAGACATGACCATTGGAAGGGGTGGCTGGTTGCACAAGCAAAAAACCTTTTCCATTCAACTTCAGGCGTTATTTCTCAGGTTTAAGTGTTCCACTACCATTTTTATTTGTTTTTCTGATCGTGATAACATGTGAGAGAGAGTTAGAGTCTTTTTTAAATTACAATGAATAAAAAATATATTTAAATTATATTTTTTATATTTTAAAAGAATTTAATTTTAGTAAATTGTTAATAGTAGTATAAATTTGTTTACGATAACAATAGTACAGAAATCGATCATAAGTTTTAATTTTAAAGAAAATATTACAAAACTTAATAATATCATTGTTGAGTTCAAAAAGAATAATAATACCATTGTATATAATATTTATGATTGAATATTTGAATATCATTGTAAAAAATAGCAGTAAATCTGTAATTTAAAAAAAAAAAACTATATTTTAATTTTTTTTGCCGGTATGGCGCGGCATATAGCTAATAGCGACTTTTTCGCAGTTGGTGAAGACGTTATTATTATTAGCACATAAATAAATAGAAATCAGAAAAGCCCTAATGGTTACTGTTTCATCAAATGGGAGGGTGTTTTTCTGATGTGAAAGGAGGGAATGGAGCTCACAACGCGCCGTGTATTTTGTTTTACAAGTCTCATCAAGCAAGGTCATTTTTTATTGTAGAGATCTTCTGGTCATAAGGGAAAAGGTATGGAAAAGACTTCAACATACACAAAGGGAAGGAACCAGACGCTCGACTTTCAACGCAGCAAGAAAGAGACTCTTTTGTTTGCTTCATAAATATATAAAAATATTGTTATACATTTAAAATAAATTAAATTGTTTGTTAATAATAATAGTTTTCTAATTAATATAATTTATTTAAATTCTTCAATATTGGAGAGCAAAAATTGAAGGAAAAGAATTTTTGCTTTACATTTTTCCATGTGAAAATTGATTTTTTATCCTATATTGTTTGATCAAACCGAATGTGTTATTCATTTATATTTAGATCATTAAGCGGCCACGCTTTTACCATGAATGTGGATTCATACAAGGGATTAATTTGGAGTTAATGGCCAATTCTCTTCTAAGATATGTAAATTCGATTATCTCGTGTTATTAATTAGAATCTTGTTTCTCTTGAGAGAAATTCTTTGTTTAGATAAATTTACTGTCTTCGTTCAGTTTGTTGATGGTCCAACATATCATTACTGTCCTCGGTCAGTACAATAATGGGGTTCCTATTAAAAAAAACTATTGCAGTTGCACTAATTAAAAAGAGAAAATAAAATTTAATAAAGGAAAAGAGGAGGAGATGTGAATTCTATTCAATCAATCAATCACCTATCACATTTCTTTTTATCTTGTTGTTTCTTCAATCTTCTATATACATTTAAAAAGATGTATGAATGATAATTATCCATCTATGTTTGAAATCAAGTTGAGATCCAAATCATCCTAAATTATGATTTTGAGAATTCCTACTAAAAATCCAAAGACACAATAAATTATGGGATTAGTATTTCAAGTATATCAGTCATGATAAACTGTCAAATATTGATTTTTTTTATATAAAAAAAAACAGGGATTCAAATTTCGTAAATGCAAGTTTCAAGCTTTAAATTTTGAAAATGTGTGATTCTAAAACATAAGTTCTAGAAAAATTAACCAGCAAATGTCTTGCTACCTTGAGTAAATTCGTCCATCAAAATTAACATATTCAAGCATCTAATGCGTCTCATTTATTTTCTTAAGAACATTCTCTAAAGTCTAAATGTATATTTTGAGCATTTTAGGCTATCATTCATTTCTTGTTTGTGCTTATTAGATGATAGCCCAAAGTTACTTGTTATGAGCTTAACCTGTTAGAATCCAAGGGCTTGAAGAGGAAATAAAAGCAATATACCTGGTGAAAATACTTGGAGAAACAAGTGTAAAAGAATACTTGCTTTATGCATGTTGAAGAGAAAAAAAACGAAAGAATACTCAAGTTTTAAGTCCTAAGGGACTTAATTTTTTTTGTAAACAGTTTGAAATTTTATTTCCTATAAATATGATTTTAGTGAAATTCATGATATTTTGCTTAGAACTGTACGCAAATGCGCAATCTTGAATATGAGAAGAACTATTGTGTGCGCTTTTCTTTCATCATTTATCTCTTCCTAGACTAACCAAGAGTGTTGAATCCATTTTAAAAGAGCTTTAGTTTTTCATTGAGAGAAATGTTTTTTAACCAAGATCATCTCTTCTATCCTATTACTCTTTCAAAAGATATCTGCATAAAAATGTAAGAATATTAATTAACTAAGTTGTTGTGGCCTGTGGGCTATTCATATTTGACCCTTGAACGGTAAAAAAAAAGTTAGTGCTTCAAAATATTTTTTGTACCTGTACATTTAGATCGGCGAATATTCCATATGTATTCAATTTCAACGTGTTTTGTTTAATAAATGTTAATGTTTTTTTTAAAATAAATATAAAAAGAAAATTATATATTTAATTTAAAAACTAGGCTATGCAATAAATACTTGATGTTAATTTACTTTTCTTCTTATAGGATCTTATCTCTAGTTTTACACATAAAATTAATAATAAATAATTTTATGAAATTCATTATTCATAAAAAATTATTTATTATAAATTAGGTATTTAAATAATTCTGCCTGTCCTTCTTTGTTACATTTTATCTGAATCCGTCCCTTCTAACTAACTATAGTAGAAAACAATTTCGACGTTTAATAGCTAAAATTACCCAGAAGAAAATAATAATTTTTTTACGTGAGCCACATTGCACCAACTGAGAGAGGGAGTCTAGGATAAGCAACATAAACACGTTGTGTAACTTACGAAAGGAACATGCGCACTTGGATCATCTTATTTTTATTTTATTTTACTTTTTCTTTTTTTCCAGCCATTTACCAATTTGTCCTTCTTCCTCCCTTCAGTCTCCAACCCAGCTCCGGCGACAAATCCAGCTTCCATCCCTTTGTCTTCCTCCCTTCACCGCCACCACCACCACCCCCAATAGCCCACGCAACGGCCAACGGTGATTCCAGCAGCAAGCAGCTAGTGCTCGGACCTCTTCCCTCGCACCGCATGATATGGCTCCAATATGTTATTGTTGAAAGCACACCAGCACATGCTAGAAGAAAAAAGAAAACATTTTTCATTGTTTGGATTTTTATTTCAGAAATTTTTGAGTTTTTTGGTCGATTTTAGTTCGTAGGTTCAAGTGCGATGAAAATTTGGGGGTTTTGAGGGAAGGGAACCGCACCGCACTTCCGTCAATGTCGTGTCAGCCTCGATGCCATCATCCTCCCTTAACTCTCCGACCCAGCTCTGGGATTCGCGGCAATGTAGCCCTCAAGCACCAGTCAACCTTCTCTTCGCTGGAGCAGTTTCCACGGCTGAGGAACCTGTAGAAGCTGAACCCACCGTCGTCGTAGGTGACGTGGACAACGACGGTTTCGCCGAGGAAGAAGAGAGCGCGGTTTCGATTGTGGATTTCGTCGACGCTTCTTCTTGCTCCTTAAAACGGATCTTGCCGTAGCATTTCGAGCAGAGGTTCATCGTGGCGATGCTACCGAATAAGCCATAGTTATTGGCGTAGAGTCGGTGACCTTCGGGAGTTTTGCATCAGTGTTCTTCCGCCATGGTTTGTTTTCTGCGTTTGGATCTGTGATTTAGGTTTTCTCTTCTTTGATGAATCAGAAATTCGCGAGGGAATTGAAAAAGTATCTGAACCTGCCAGGGAGAGAGAAAGAGAGAACGCAGAGAGAGAAAAGAGGTAAAAGACAAAGGGTAGAAAGGTAAGATTGAATAAAAATAAAATTAAAAATTAAAAAAATATTAACCATCTAATAAGAAAGATAATGCATCCAATGATGCATGTTCCTTCCATAAGTTACGCAACATGTTTATATTGCGTACCCTAGACTCCGTCCAAGTGAGAGCATCATGCGTGTTCTGTACTTCTGTTTGGTTTGATATATGATATTAGCATCACGTTATGGAAGCAAACCATTTCTTCAAACGTATTGAATGTTATATTCTTCTATGTTCCGTAACCTAACCCCTTTTAGGAGTCAGTCAGTTTGGGAGTTTCGTACCAAGTTTATCACATTAAATATTAATATTAAATAAGTTTTTTTTTTTTAAGAAATTGAAACTCATAAAAATTCATGATTTTCAAAAAACAATCGGCTAAGTATAGAGTTTTTCAAAATAATGTGTTAGAATGTATTAATAATTAGTCATTTTAACAAATTTGAAAATCATTCCTAAATACAAATATAATATTCTTGGATTTTTCTATAAAAACAGTTGTTGAGAATTTTCATTTTTCGGTAACCAAAATTAACAAAAAACATATAGATAGAGGGAGTCGAAAACTAAAATGGGTTAAGTTTAAAATCTGTGAGAGATTAAGGAGAAGCAACACGTTTGGGCATAAATAAAGACTAATAAAAAATTTGAATCCAAAAGGAAAAAATCAAGTAAGAAAAAAGAAAAAAGAACAAAATATTTTGATAATAAAGAGTTGGAGAAGGAAAAGAGTCCAAGGAATCCATTTGTGTGATCCTCCCAAGCAAGCACCTAAAAAAAGGAATAAATAAATAAAAAATAATGAACTTGCATATGTCAAACAAAAGAGAAGAAATGAAAAATGGATGCAATCCATAATGAAATCCCACCCAATTACACCGCATCAAAATCCGTCGGAGATTTGTATGTAAAAGAAGCAGAAAAAAGTTTTCTTTAGAATTTTTTGGCTTTAATAATAAGAGATGAAATATTATTGTTCTGGCTTTACGTCTTCCACTCACCTTTTTGGAATGTTAATGCCTTTATAAATCTCATTAAATAAAAATCGAGAATCGAAGATCAATAATAAAAAAAAGAAACAAATATTAAGGCAATCAAAAGACATATAATTTTATACAAATTGAATACTAGTTATTAATACTATGGAATTGAAATAAAAAACAAATAAATATCTTTTTTGCAGGAATACTTAAAAAATTATCTGATTTATGTTAAAATTTGGACAAGATTTGCATATAAAAGACGAGAAAAGTTTTTCATAAAATTTCTTCGCTTTAATAATGAGATAAGAAAAAGGGACAAGTGATTCAATTTGACGACGGAGATTTTCAAAAAAGACATTTCAAGTAAAAATCTTAATTGTGAGAATCCTTTGGTTTGGAACTTAACTCAACAATACTTAAAAAAAAAAAAAAAGTAGTTAACTTAAACCAAAATGAAAATGAGAAAATATACATGAATATAGAAATATGAAAACAACAAAAGGCATTATACTTTCTGCTTTCTTGAGCCATAACCCCCACCACAACCGTTTCACAAAAATGAGCCTCACAGAAGCACCTTAACTGTTTAAACTACCATGGACCCACCAAACTCCCTCCATGAAATAAAACCACCCATGGGTACCTCCACAGATCAGTTACTGGTTCTGCGCAACATCCTCCTCCCTGTCTTCTTCCCAGCCTGCAATCGGAATTCAGTTTCCCCGTGCTTAACTGTTGCTGGTTGTTGCATTGCTTTTCGTTTTTTATTTGTAAGAAATAAAGAAACGTTATAATAATTCAAACACAACTCATAACTAAATTAACGGTTGCTTTTCATTTATTAACACATCTGGTAACAAAAAAAAAATCTACATCATTAATTATAATCTAAAATATTGATTATAAATATTAAAATGTCTAGTTGTTTGGTATGGCACTAGATGCATACTCCAAACTTCTTTTTCAATAGAAAGATAAATAGTCATTTTTATCTTTATAAAGTAATAATAAATTTATTTTTAAAAGATTAAAATTTAAATTTTAATTACAAAAAAGTGGAAAAAAAATGCAACAAATTCATTCATTCTTTAATTTTCGTCCATTAACATTAATGAAAGAGCCTATGTGTCACATAGGGATAAAAATGTCACAAAAATGATTGAAAATATGGCTTAATAGATTGGACAAAAATGTTAGTAAGTTTCCATTAGATCAAAATATCAATAAATTTTATTGGATCAAAATGTCAGTAAGTTTACATTTGACTAATTTGTCACATCCCAAATTTTGTTTCATTTAAGAAAAATATAATTTAATCTTCATATTTTCCTTTTTGTGATTGAAAGATTTGTAATGATTGATATACTATTACCATGTTTATTTTGTTACACTTGTGGAATGTTTATTTTGAAAGTTTTCTATTGTGACATCATTAGGTAATGACAAATCAAGTTGTGTCTCATTTTTTATAAGGATTAACTTAATAATTGTGCATTTTTGTTTGAGTCTCATATTTTGGATAAGATACCGTCACATTAAAAATTTTAGAGTAACAAATAAATTATGCTTTTTAATAAATATTATGCTTATTATTATATTTTTTCTAACTTATAATTTGCTTTCCTATTTTTTAAGTGTTTATTGTAATGTTATGCTTATAATGATAAAAAAGTAAAGAAATGGATATTAAATTATATTTTACCCTTAAATGAAATGAAATTTAGAGAATGACAAATCAATCCAACAGAGACTTACTGACATTTTGATCCAATTAAAACTTACTGACATTTTGGCTCAATTTATTTAACAGTCATGTTGACAGTCATTTTTGTGATATTTTCGTTCCTCTATGCCACATAAGCTCTTTTGGTAAAGCTAACATACGGAAGTTAACGAGTGCATAAATTTTTTTATACTTTATTCACTTTTGGGAACTAAAATTTGAATTTTCATCTTTACGGGATGAATTTATCAGCACTCTACACATTTAAAGACAATCAATTTTATCTATCCTTAATAGAAATTAATCTTTGCCTTCTGAAAAAAATTATAATTAAATACTATGATTCCGTCATGTGATAGGTAAGCTATATATACATAGATAGACGTTGAATAAGGGTCTGTTTTGGGTAAAATTTTTTAGAAGCACTTCTAGAAGAAGAAAATAAGATGAAAAAAATGAGATGAACTTTTCCATAAATAAAAATAAGTTGTGTTCCATTAGTTAATTTTTAGAAGCTCACCAATATAACTTCTTTAAAAGATGAGATGACATCTACAAATTAACTAATGGAAAATACATTTTAACTTATGAACAAGTTCATTCATTTTTTCTTTTTATTTTCTTCTTCTATAATACTTTTAAAGGAGTTTACATTCAAACAGACCCTAAGTATCATAAATAAAGTCATGATTTAGCCCTGCCCATTTGAAGGGGTGAAGAACAAACCAAACCTTTCCAATTCAATTTGGGGTGTTATTTCTGAAAATAGGATAAATTACATTGATATTTCTAAAAATAAGTTGAATTCGTCAAATTAATCTGGACATTTCTCATTCTTTTACCTTTACACTAAATCTTTTAATTATTTGAGATATATTATACTAATTACTAATCCCTAATTATTTAAAAAATATTACACTAACACTTCTTATTGTAAGTTATATTAAAACCCTTATTTAAAACACACTACACCTTATGTCTACAAAGTAGGTTGTTGTGTCAACCTTACAAAAGCAAGACTTATAAACAATCTCAAAAACCAAAAGAGTGTCAACATCATTTATTCTGTTTAAAATAATATATGTAACTATCAAGTGTGAAAATCAACTTGCACGAGATAATTTCAACTAAAACAGTAGTTTTAATTTAAAGTTTTAAATATTTAATTACAATAGAGACTTAAAGTATTGTGATATTTGAAGGATTATGTAGTTTCTAACATAATATTTACAAGTATTATGAAAAAAATAATTTTTTGTCTGAAGTTTAAATTAAGATTTAATTTTTGATACACTATTAAGTAAAAAATTTACGATAATATCAAATGAAAAAATTACTAAAAAATATATAATCTCACGGTACACGACAACTATGAGAATATAAGAGATAAATGTATTTATAAAAAAAAGTTATTCATATTAAAATAAATTAAAGTGTAATGTATATTTAGATTTTTAAAATAATGCCATTTTCAAAACTTTAATAGGGATGAAAATGCTTTAGATATTTCATTAAAAAATACTATTATATTTTCTTATAAAACTTCCTCCAAATCTTTTCAATATTTTATAAAACATATTAAATAATATATATATATATATATATTTAAAGTCTTGAAAACATATAAAAAATATTGAACATTTACTATATAAAATAAGTCGAAAGATTATTTAAAAGATGCTATATAAGGTTTGAAATTATTGAAAATAATTAAATACTCTCAAGGAATCTCTATGAGAGTATGCTTCTACATGGAAATCACACGTACGATAAATGAGTAAGGCATTCCTCATCTTTTGTCAGCTCTTCAACCTTTTATTTTCGAAAAAAATAATCAAATGTTTGTTGACTTTTATATTAGGTTTTTATTTATTTTGTGGGGACATTAGAGCATCTCCAACGCGATATCTTCAAGCGTTCCTTCATATGACTAACCGGTTCCGTGAAAAAATCTTGCATTGGAGAGTGCTTACGTGACGGAACGAGTTCTTGAAGGGAGAAATGTGTTTCTTATATAAGGAACGCCACAAACTTAAGGGGAGAGAGAGATGCGTTTCAGATCAACTATCAGCGTGAGGAAGGGGGAAAATAACTAACCTGATGGCGCGACGGCGAAGGACCGCAACGGCAAGGGACCATGATGATGGACGCACGACATCGGTGAAGGGACCACAACGGTGGACGCGGTGCGAGGATGCTGGCTTGAGTGGAGGACCTTCGATGAGGTGCGAAGAAGAGAGTGAAGAAGCCAAGAAGGTCATGCGCATAGAAGGAGAAGTGAAGAAGGCTAAGAAAAAGGTGCATCAGAGAAAGAGAAAAAAAGAAATAGGAAGTGAAGAAGCCAAACACGCGTAAAAGCTTCTAGTGAAGGTGGATGCGTGTGGTATGGTGGAGGGAATGGGCTCAACAATTGGGTTATAATTTAAAAAAAAAATTAAGGCTGAAACATAAAATTGCAAGAGATAAACAAAATAGTCGTTTGATGGAATAAGATAATCGCTATATTTTTTATTTACTTTGATGTTATTTTGTTTAATTATTTATTATTATGTAAAATTTTATTTTATATGATTATGCATTTTGTTTTATTTATTTTAATTTATATTTCATTTTTTCAATTATTCATATTTTTTATTTGTATTTATAAAAATTGAAAAAATATTAAATTTTATTAAAAATATAAATATGTGAATTTGCATTGTAAACTTTTAAATTTATCCCTCCTTTGATAATCAAAATCTCTTGATTGTCCCGCAAGTCTTTTAAATTTTTGTTGATTAACATTGAAATTATCAACATATATTGCGTTTGCATGCGCGTCATGGCATTTGCATAGTAAACTTAAAAGGTTTGACTGCGCATTTGATTTTAAGTTAGAGTTATTAGATGTTAAAAATTGATTCTATGTTGAAAATTAATTTGAGTAATTTAGATTCAAAATTTTATATTAATTTTTTTACTTTTAATTTGATTTTAATTTCTTTTAAACGGTCAATAATAGAAATCAAATCAACAGAAGATGCGTTTCCGTTATGAGATATAAAAGGTAACGAAGAAAGGCAACCCAACACCTTGCTCTGTATAGCCAGTTTTTGACAAAAACGTTATTAAATTGAATACATAATAACAATAGAAATTTAGAAACAGATGAAAAAAAACCCTAATCTAATCGCTCACTGGCGATATAGAAATTAGCTAGGAACAGATTTTTGCAGCGAGAGAATGGGAGCGTGTTTTTCAGATATCAAAGGAGGGAAGCAAGCGGTGGGAGGGAATAGCAATGCAGCCGCTGGCACTGGCGCCACGACGAACAACAATGAGGGCCAAAACGACGCTGTTGATTTCTTTTACAAGACGCAAGGGTTTCAACAATTGTTCACGCAAGTTGAGGTACTTTTCTATCTTAATCCCTAATTAATATTGTCATTCTCACACAATGCGTCCACTCCACCTATTCATTATCGCCGCAATTTTGTTCTGTTTGTTTCGCGGACTTTTCTGAAAAAAGTTAAAGAAAAATTTCAGTTATACTTTTTCTTCTTTTTTAATAGTTGTTGTTGTTGTTCTTTATACGCTTTTTGGCTTTTTGCTGCGAAGAACAAATGAAGTCAATTTTTTGTTGTATATCTTCTTCCAGTTAAACCAAATTAATACGGTAAACAGGGAAAAGACAAGGAAAAGATTTTAACATAAACAAAGGGATGGAAGTAGAGTGAAAGAATTTCATCGCACATAAGAGAGTCAAGAGAATCTTGTTTAGAGAGAATATTTTTTTATTATTATATGTTAAAAATAGAGAAAAATAATTACATTGAGTAAATTTTTTTATATTGTCTTACAATCACAATTTATAATATATTATAAATTTATTGATTTTTATGATAATTATTTTAATAATTATGTTAAGATTAAAAAACATTTTTACACGGTCAAATATATATGATCAACCACTAAAAGAAAGAATCTATTCTCATTTATATGTATACAAGAACATTTATTGAAAGATATTAATTACCTCAAAAGAATTAGTATTATATGTTTTTAGTTAGGTAATATTCTGGATTAGAAAAACATAGAATGATAAAGTTGTGAATAAATAATATGTAAAGATTAATAAAATTTTATTATCATAAGATTAATGGTAAAAATTAATGTTGTTAATTTGCCAGATAAACTTTTGTGAAGATAATATATTTTATAAGATACCTGTTTACTGGAAAACCATAGAAGTTTATGTTCAGATATATGATAAACTGCCAAATATTGATTAAAAAAAGGGGATTTAAATTTACCAAATTAAAATTTCATGTTGTCAAGCATTTATTTTTGATAATGTGATTCTAAAACATAAGCTCTAGAAAAGCTAACTAGCAAATGTCTTATGCTACCCTGAGTAAATCCGTCCACCAAAATGAATGTCTTCTAGTGTTGTTTTTAGGATTTTTTTAATATCATAAAGCATGTGTAGGTTTTTTACGAGTATTTGTTTGTTTTTTAACTTTTTTGCTGTCCATTTTTGTTTTTTATTTATTCAAATGCACTATTTGTTATTTTTGGAACATGGACATGGTGGAAATGTTTATGGTCTTCTAATTTTTTTTGCTGCAGTTATCTCATTCAGCATCTAACTTACTTGATCTGGACATTGCATCAAAGGTATATTCTCTTTAGATAAGGGTGCAAATGTTATACAAAAGATTCGAAATGGTTCTCATTTTCTTTTATTTCTCGATGTTTCATGCTTATTTACGTGTGACCGTTCTTTTTCTTCCTGAAATACCTTTGCATTTGCCTTAATATCCTTACCTCTGTTTATGCTAGGCAAAACAATCACAATCCAAAATATTTTAGACAAATAAAGTTTCTTGTATGTTAGCATTACTATTTTTCAATAAGTACATAGCATGTATTATTTTCCATTTACACTCTTAATAATCTAGTGTTGCTAATCATGCAAATGCTTTGAAGTTATTTTTTAGACTGTAGAAACCAGTATGTAAAATTTTATTAGTAGAGTCACAGTTCCTCCACAAATTCATGTAAATCTCAAGATTAACGACGTTATTTACAAAAATTTGTTTTTGGTAAACATAAAAATATGATAACTATCTTTTATGTGAAAGTTTCAATATCTTCAATTCGTGGAAGTTTAGTTTGGTACATGCACATTGATCAAATTAGGCCTTTGTGAGCATAATTTAGCTGATTTTTTTTCCTTATTCTTCCAGAGTGATCCCATGGTTGTAGTATATGCAAAGAAAAGAGATGGTAAATTGGAAGAATTAGGTCGCACTGAAGTCATTCTGAATTGTTTGAATCCAAAGTGGATAGAGAAAATTAGTGTTGCATTTCACTTCGAAATTGTGCAACCACTTGAGTAAGCCATCCTTGATCTGTCTTGCACCTATTCCAAGCTATAAATGGCGTGCTTGTATGCAATAATATAACTCCTCTCTTATTTTACTTTTCTTTCAGATTTCATGTGTATGACATTGATACAAAATATCATAGTGTTCCCACCAAGGTTTGTAAATCATAATAACTCTGCCCTCTAAAAGAACCCTGCATTGTTTGCTCAGTCAGGATTTTATAGTGATACTTTTCGATTGAGTCAAAGCTATGCCAACTCGTAGCTTGCTGAATTTTTCTAAAGAAAAACATTTTAGCTGTATTTATGGTATTCTTGTTTGAACATATATATGTAATGGCTTCACAAAAATCACTAATATAGTGTTTGGTTGGAGGTAGAGGGGAGGGAAAGGGAGGATTTTTTCAATCTTTTTTTTTTCTTTTTCAAATCATTTAACTACTTTATTCAGTGATTTTACAAATGAAAAGGTTAATATATCCTTCTCATCATGCCAATTGCAAACAGCAACCGATTTCCATAGGAATAATTTACCTTTTTCCAACCAGGGGATAAATTATTTAATTTGTAGAGTTCATGTACAATTTATTTAAATTTATCATATGAAACAAACATTTGTTCAAGTATTTGAAAGAAGTTATAAATAAAATTATAATGTTCTCATAAGAATTTTTTTAACTTATTCCAAAGAATTATTTAAAATAACTTATTAGAAAAGCTTATACCTTATTTGATTATTTTTTTATTATAGAATCAATTTATACATAAATGTTTATATAATTATATATTAAATATTCATTTAATAAACTTTTAATTTAAGTTAATTACCTGAACGGACTTTAGGTTAGATTTGAAAATAAATCCTTTTCACTGCTCTCTTCAATTTTATATGAACTTCTGTGATTAAAGACCTTAATTTATGGCAGATTTCCATATTTTGCATTGCAATAGTCAACATTAACATCAACAGCATCTTAAACCCAAGTTAATTGGGGTATGTGGTAGATGAACCCAATAATAAATCAGAAATGAGACAAAGAAAAAGAAAGGAAGAGAGTAAGAAAAAAGTGAAAATAAGACATAAGAGAGAAAAAAAAGTTAAACTAAAAGAGGGAAGAAAGGAAGAAAGATGAAAAAGAGTAAAAAAACTAAAACAAGGGAATGACTGAAATATCTTATAGCTTCTCTTCACTCCGTCTTAAGACATACCGTCCGTCAATTTATATCCCACTCCATTAAGTTTTGTTTAACTACCTTTCCCCAGTTAAGTTTCGATCGACTTCTACCTTTCTTTGTGTCGAGCTCTTGGTAATAAACTCTTTTTCTTACCAGTGACCGTCTCATAATGTGCCTAAATCACCTCCATATAGCATTGTCGGTCTTACAACTGTTCCATATAATTTTCCTTTTAGCTTAAGGGGAATTTTGCGATCACACAAAATCCCAGATGCACTGCGCCATTTCATCCACCCTGCTTTGATTCTGTGATTCACATCCTCATTAATCTCATCACCTTTTTGCAGCATTGATCCCGAGTATCTAAAATATCTTTCTTGGGTACCTCTTGACCAAATAGATGCATTATATCTTGATCACCATTTCTTACCCACGAAAATTCACACTTCATATACTCCGTCTTGCTCTTGCTTATCGTGAATCCTTTAGACTCCAAAATATTTCTCCACAATTTTAATTTTCTATTAACATCATCTTCGGTCTCATCAATAAGCACAATATCATCTGCAAAAAGCATACACCACGACACTTCCTCTTGAATATTTTTTATTAGTTCATCCATCATTAAGGCAAAGAGATAAGGACTTAGAGCTGAACTTTGGTGAACACCTACCGTGATAGGAAAATACCTTGATGTACCATTACAAGCTTTCACACATGTGGTAGTCCCATCATATATATCCTTGATTGCATTAACATACTTTAATGTTACATTTTTCTTCTCAAGAGTCCATCATAAGACTTCTCTTGAGACTCTATCATATGCTTTCTCAAGATCTATGAACACCATATGTAAGTCTTTCTTCTTTTCCTTATACCTTTCCATCAATTGTATTATCAAGAAAATAACTTCCATGGTACATCTTCCTGACATGAATCAAAATTGATTTACAGAAACCTTGGTCTCCCTCCTTAGGCGATGTTCGATAACTTTCTCCCACAACTTCATAGTATGGCTCATGAGCTTGATACCTCTATAGTTTGAACAATTCTGGATATCTCCATTGCTTTTGTAAATAGACACAAGCATATTTTTCCTCCAAGCATTCGATATCTTATTTGTTTGAAGAATCCTATTATAAAGATTGATCAACCATTTTATTGCCACATCTCCCAAATCTCTCCACACTTCAATAGGGACGTTATCAAGTCCCAAAGCTTTATTATTCTTCATCCTCTTTAAAGCCTCTTCAATTTCATGTGTATTAATTCTGCGTATAAATCTTTTATTCAGATCATCAAAAACGTCCTCCAAAACACTCTTGTCACCATTTCCATTAATTAAAAAGTTTGTTAAAGTAGTTTAACCATCTTTCAATAGTATCGTTACAAATTTATTATTCTCTCTTTTGCCAAATATATTAGGGAATGGTTATGACGACTTATGAAGTTTATATTTGAAAACCAAGAAATTTTTTCATCTGTTGTTCCTGCAGACGCTAAAACTGGGAGATCAAGAATTCCTTGGAATGACAAGTTGCACCTTATCAGAGGTCAGTATCATCGTATTCATTTCATTGTGCTGCTTGTTAGTACTGTTGCATTGAGAATTGAGATTGTAGCCACTGAGTGACGCTGGTTTGAACTGTGTGCCACAGATTGTGACTAAACCAAGTAGGAGCTTATCTTTAAGGCTCCAAAACAAAAGCGGGCATGGTGTTTTAAGAAACCTTGGGGCAATTACTATCCATGCTGAGGAGACTGTTGCTTCAAAAAGTGCAGTTGAGATGGTCTTGCGTTGTTCTCACTTGGATAACAAGGATGTATTTTCTAAAAGTGTACATATTCTATACCCCACCTACATTCATGTTCCCTATTTAATTAAGTGCTTTTTTTTTTTTGTTTGGCGTTCGAAAAATCTCTCATACATGTTTTTCTTGTAGGACCCTTTTCTAAGAATATCAAGAATGATTGAGAGTGGAGGTTATATTCCTATATGCAAGACTGAAGTTATCAACGACAATTTAAATCCAAAATGGAAACCAGTTTGTCTTAGTGGCCACAAGTTTGGAAGTAAAGTAAGCCTGCCACCTTTGGGCTTAACATTTGATGTTACCAGATAGTATTTATCTAGCTTTGAAATTTTTTAAACTTCTGTGCAGGATAATCCATTAGTGATCGAGTGTTTTGATTTCAATAGCAGCGGTGATCATGTACTTATTGGGTAATAATGCAATTATTATAAACTGGTTTATATTTTTGTTGGGCATATACTTTTCTAGTTTATCGATGAAAAATATATTGATATCAAAATTTATTGCAATCAGTAAAGTGCAGAAGTCAGTAGCAGACCTTGAAAAGCTATACAGAGAAAGAACAGGCGTAAATTTTATCATACCATCCACACGCCACAGACAAGAGAAGGTGTCGGTTGGCCTATGCTATAGAAATACATTTTTGTTCTACTCCTTTGCTTAACCTCGCACTTTTTGGAATTTCTTCCATGTAGGTTCTGAAGGGTCAACTGTTTGTGGATCAATATTGCGAAAATGAACAATTCAGTTTTATTGACTACATATCTAGTGGTTTTGAACTGAACTTCATGGTTGCTGTAGATTTCACTGGTAAGTAACAATTTTCTTCTATTGGTAACGGTGATTATGAATTTCATCTTTCTAGTTTGTCAAGCACTTCAAAATTTGTCCAGCTTCAAATGGAAATCCTCAACATTCAGATTCGTTGCATTATATTGATGCATATGGTCGGCTAAATTCATACCAAAAGGTAAGCTTGATATCTACTTCTTGTGAATGAATGATTATGAACTTTTCAATCATTAACATGTGAAACGCAATAGATCCATTGTTTTGCCTAACCAACACAGTATTTATCTGTAGGCTATAATGGAGGTTGGAGAAGTTATTCAGTTTTATGATTCTGATAAGCAGTTTCCTGCTTGGGGCTTTGGAGGAAAGATACCTGGTGGTACCGTATCCCACTGTTTTAATCTAAATGGGAATCCAGGTGCCTCTGAGGTGAGAATTTCTTCTTCTTTTTCTTCTTTATCCCTCCTGGGATAGCAATTGTATTGTTGTTATTCTATCAATTTAACATTAACAGTTTGTTTTCTTTCATGTTTAGGTTGTAGGAGTTGAAGGCATAATGGATGCTTATGCCAGTGCTTTATGCCGTGTCACTCTCTCAGGACCCACTTTATTCGGCCCAGTTATCAACATGGCTGCACAAATAGCTTCGCATGCCCTTACATCACATAACAGCACTAAGTATTATGTATTGCTTATCATAACGGTAAGAAGATAATGAATTGGTGATACTGGTTGTGGTATGATTATGAATAACCCCAATCAAATGGTTCATTTTCTCATAGGATGGAGTTGTTACGGATCTTCAAGAAACAATAAATGCTCTGGTTAAAGCATCTGACCTTCCCCTGTCGATCCTTATAGTTGGAGTGGGAAGTGCTGATTTCACGAGCATGGAGGTCCTACTACTCATCCTTGTCCAAGTTTTTTTCCTTAGACCCCATTAATTATTTAGTAGCATGAAAATGCTTTGTTGTTAGAGAGAATGAATAATGAATATACTTGTGCATTGCAGGTGCTGGATGCTGATAATGGGCGTCGGTTGGAGAGTTCTACTGGTCGTGTAGCTACACGAGATACGGTGCAATTTGTCCCTATGAGAGAAGTACAAAGTAAGTATACCAGTTGCTTCTCAAATTAATTTGCGTGTCTTTCAATTCGTTAGCCTATTTTGGCCCCTCCAATTTTTGTACTCATTTCATTCCATTTAAAGTTAAATGCACCCTCATGTGTTTTTGACAGGTGGGCAGATATCCCTTGTGCAAGCTCTTTTGGAAGAACTACCTGATCAATTTTTGTCTTTTATGCGAAGCAGGGGCATTAACCCACTGCCTTCCCATTTCCCAAAAGCATCCACTTCCACCATGCAATAGATTTTTAAACTCGTGCACGTGAGGGAGAAGGATTAGTGAAGATGCTATTTGGTTCGTAGCAGGCAATCAATGGCCAAAATCTTTATCTGCTAAATAAGTTGGCATGTTTTGAAATTTGCTTTTCTTGTTGATGTGAATTGTAAATAGAAGCATGATGCAATAGGGTTGCTTGGGGGATCAATATTGCAAAGAAATATATCTGGGTGATATACTCCTGGTTCCTCTACTGATATCTCTGTTTTTTGCTAATAGGGAATAATACATCACAACCAACCCAAAAAAAAAAACAAAAACACAAGGGGGCTAACAAACAATCAATTTTCACTGTACATCTAGTCTAGAACTCTAATTTAAAAATATAATTTAATATATCATTTTTCTGGTTTTCACGATGATTTATTGGGTAATCTAAAGAAATGCATAGACATACTACCCACTCAATTTATGTGCAACTAGCCACCAGAAAGACACGTATGTTAGGAGCATATTCAGCTGGACTTCAATTTGTTTTGTGTAAAGGACCGCCTTTTAGAGAAAGGGGAAATAACCTCCTGAATATTGTGGAAGAACCCTTTATCGTAAACATTATTCTTAACTACTACCACATCTTCTAGAGGTGATTTTCGAAAGAAGGCTTTCCATTTGCTCAACAAGGGCTGTTTCTCAATGCTCATTCCACCGATACTTTGGTTTAGGGCTTCAGCACTGACCTTTGCTTCTTTTAGCTTCCTCTGCCAGTCCATGTAATCTTGCCACTTAAAAGTCTGTGATTCACATAGAAACCTTTAGTTTCATTGAGCATCAGGGTGTCATTAGCACCTCTCATAAACATACAGTTTTCTGGCTAAATAAATCACCAAGACTGGATAATGATAAGCAACCATAGAGCAATTGATATAGTTTTCTGGCTAAATAAATCACCCAGACTGGATAATGATAAGCAACCATAGAGCAATTGAACTTTAACAATTCTGCATTCACAAACCAGCACAAACTGCACAAACAGGTGACTCATCACAATTAAAGTAGCCAGACCTGAATTGTTTTCTTTTAAATTCAGACGATAAAGCAACCGTCCAGTTTGTGCAGGCTTGCCAACACAAGGATTCTGCTATTGTTTTTTTAGTCTTTTATAGATCCCACAATCATACTAACTTCCAAATTAGGTATTCTGGGTAGCATTTTCTTCCAACATAATGGACATGGACACAAGGTATCTATATTCTATACATCTCTAATTCAACTATTTAAATGCATAGTATTATGGGGATTTTTGTTCACATGAAAAAAGGATAAAAGATTCCTAGCCACTTCCTGACTCCTTTATAATTTACAACAAAATTGCTTAATACATTTGAAGGTTACAGGTAGAAAGTACCTCATTAGTGGTAGTGTTGGTAAGGCAAAGCTTTGCATGGTAACCGAAGAAACCAGCTAACAGCATCCCAACGATAGCAAGGTACACCATAAGAAGTATCTGAGTGTTGTAAGATCCCAACAACCACTGTATGATAACAAAACATCACTAACCACTTAAATGGAAAATAGGCAATCAAAATAGAAATACATAGCAATCAATACGTAGACACAAAAAAAATCCCTCACCTGCACAACATTAGGAGCTAAATCCAGAAAAGAATTTTCTATTCCATAATAAACTGGAGTGTTATGATAAGGATAGAGAAGTCTCAAAATTAGTAAAAGAAAAAACTTAATCTGAACATAGATACTAGTTGCAAATCTATATTACCGGTTAGAATATCAACAACTCTTAATTCTCTTAGTCTTCCAGCAAGAACCAAGACAATGGCAACTGTTCCATACAAGCATATAAGGAAATGCCTACAAGATGTGAAAGAATCACAAATACAAATAGAACCAGAGATTAAGAATGTATAACTTATTGCAAATCTATGGTAAAGTTGAAATCAGTCACTAAATTGTTTACTACTATGATCTTCTAGTATTTATACTACATGTCATAGAAAGGGTAATAGACTGAAGAGCATTGAATGATGCCAAAATAGCATATTGAAAAGCACTTGTTCACAATGCATTGAACAAGTTTAATACTTAAGAGAGAGTGGAGCAGTGAATTGGTACAGAAACATTTTAAGTAACAAGTAGGAACTGAAGTTTCCCGTCCAGAATAGAAATAAGATTTATTAAAGAGAAAAGAAGGTACAGATCAGTTATTAGAATTTTAAGATTTGCGATTTAAATTCTTTGTGTTCGACAAAATTTGACATATCTCTCTGTGAACCTCAGTTCAATAACTTTATCTAAGGAAAGGAAAGTTCCTAAATCTTTTCTCAGTCTTCTAACGTGTCATACTTTTTGGGGTTCCTTTTGTGAAACAAGTTAGATTAGATTACACGAAATGATACTTGTGCAAGAATACATACAGAACTCACCACAATAGAAAAGCCATGAAATACCGGGTGTTTTTCTCCCCTATGCAATTGTTCTGCGAGTAAAAAAAACTTTCAGCACAACTCCAAAAAAACACATGATCTATATTAAATGAGAACAACACAACCAATCTTATAAAGAGGGAGAATTTCAAAGATTGCTAACCATCCATCCACAGTGATGATCAAATCGTGCAACACAGCGATCACAAATGCTGCAGTGTTTCGACCTAGCAGGTCTGCATAAAAAAATTAACAGTTTTATAGATAGATTCAACCAATATTTCAACAAAATTCAGCAACAGTAGCAAACTCACTTTGGAATTTTGCAAGTGGAGCATTCTTTCTCTGAATAAATAATATTATCATAGGGATAAGCAGAAATATAGTGAGCAACATTCTCAGTGTTTATTGTCCCCGGATCAGAAAAGCTGGTCAAAAGAAAGAGCAGAATTCCAACAGCAACCGCCAATAAGCTTGTGTACCTAAACAAAAATATAAGGTCTACCAAAATTCAGGATAGAATAATGCTGAAGAAACCATTAAGCAAAAAAAGAGTACAACATTGGCCCTGAGTACACTACCTGTGAATTCCACTTAAATAGTATCCAGGAATATAGGCAAAGCAAGACTTCGCAATGAAATAATACGTTACACCAATTATCACAATATATATGATCTGCAATAAACAGAATTTTAATCATCAAACCAATGGAGAACATAACAATAGAAATCACTAACTTACTGAGAGAAAAAACACCGTCTCATAAAAGTTTTAGTCCTTACACAATTTTTTGTAACAGTTGATCACCACCAGAAAGATTTTGTAGCAATTTTACACCTCTTAAAAGTTTTCTGATGTTATCAATAGGGACCTAAACTTATCTTGTATGCACGTGTATAAACTGAAACTTTCAGTTTTCTCGTGTAGGAACTAAAACTTAAAATAGGGACAACTATGAGGACTAAGTGAATATAGTTTAATCTTTGGATATAATGCCACTTAAGGACATTATTATCATTATCCTTTCAAAAAAAAAAAGTTCCAACTGAAGGCACTCGCACCCTACCTATTCATTAATAGTATTACACACACAAAAAAAAAAGGTCACGTGCAGTATTCATATGTCAGAAATGCCCAAATCGCGACCTAAATAACATAAAAAGGTTATTTCCTTAATGAATTGGACGAAACAATTTATCTAATAAAATCTGCTTATAGATCCCATTGTCATGTTAGTTGCAGGTCACAATTCACAAAAGACAATGCTGAGCGCTAATAAGTTAAAGCATCGAAATACGAAGAAGAGTTTCACTACATTAAAATTGGAGAAATGAATCGAAACAAAGAGAAGAACGGTGAAAATAATATAATACCTGTAGAAGAGGATTGGGACGATCGCAGCAGTAATATTCGACGGAGAGAACCGCATCCGTACACTTAGGGCCAAAAACAGAGCCAACGAAACGCCTGCAAAAGAGAGAGAGAAAGAGTAAGAGAGATGAAGTAATTGAAAATGAAGGAAGCGAAGATGGAAAAGAGAGATACAGGAAGTAATCGTAAGCGCCGAAAGTGAGGAAGTAGTGAATGCGTTGGATGAAAGTGCCTTCAAATATTGGCCATCGACCGCAGAGGAAAGAGACAACGACCACCGCAGTGACCAAGCCATGGCACACCAATAACCACGCTACGCCCATTCCACATCAAACTATATCCAATCTTCTCTTAACTCCATTTAGGACTACTAAAGCTTTATTTCATCTCAATTGATAAAAAATATTAATTTTTAAAATAAAAAAAAGTATTACTGTAACAAAAAACAAACGGTGTAACATTTGAGTGATTTGCCTATCTCAATTTTTTTCTATTGGAGATCCATTTCCATCATTAAAATAAAAGCTTAAATTAAATATTTTTTTTCCGTTGGCCACTTGGCAAATATTTCATTTACCTAAATTAAGTTCATTAAATATAATCAATCGTCCATATATACGTCTTTAGAAATAATAATACTGAGTTTTGAAAAAAATTTGTTAATGTTGATATACTCTTCATATACAATTTGATTTATTCACCAATATTCCACCACTAGTCAACCTAAATTTAATATGCTAAATTTTGTAGAATTTAATTTTGATGCACTAGTAAACAGTTTTAAGTTGTTATTTAATTATAAATTATTATTTGAATTATTTTAAAAATTAATAAATTTACAATAAATTGTGATTGAATGATTATGTATTATGAATGAATGCATTCTTTTTTCTCAATTTTTTTTATAAAAAAAAACCATATGTCCCAAACTAAGAAAGGAAAAAGTAATACCATGTTATTTTCTTCTTGTGTCAGCATTGTTGTTAAATCGCCGAGTTGACTCGGTAAACTCGATCGAGTCAACGATTCTGCCCCTCAAATCGAGTCAACTCGATAGTAAACTCGTTTATGGTTGTAGACTCGGTAAAATCGCGAGTCAACTCGATGAACTCTGTTGAATCGCCGAGTTGACTCAGTGTGTATTTTAAAAAAAAGGCTTTCGTTTTCCAGTCGTCGATCTTCTCCGATCTTCTCACGATCTTCTCCGCCTCCCTCTCATCGGTCTTCTTCTTCTCCTTCTCAAGTTGAATCGCTGGTTTCTCCCTCCGTCGTTGTCCCGCTCTCCCCACTTCTCCTTCTCCAGTTGCGCCCTCCCCACTTCTCCTCCTCCAGTCACGCTCTCCAGTCTTCTCCATCTTCAATCGCGCACCATCTCCGGAGGGCGAAGGCTCTCCATCTCCAGTCGCGTTGCAGCACTGAGAAGGAAGAAGAGACACTGAGAAGGAAGAAGAGAAGGAGAGAAACGGCGCAGGAGGAATATATGCTAGGTTTTGTTATTTGAGCCTAATTTGCTTTCTGTACACCCTTTTTTCTCTCTGCAGTTTCATATAACATTTTCGAAATGGACTTTTGTGTTTGTGTTTCCGCTAATTTCCCTTGAAGTGGACTCTTATATACAATTTACGTTTCTACGATTTTACGATTTAACTTATCCCACCGAGTCTACGTAGACTCTACGATTTAACAACATTGCCAATACCTTAAGCCCTTACGGCACTTATTGAGTAATTGACTTTTTTTTGTTTTATTTTTATTCTAACTAAATGTGGCCTTTAGGCTTTGCCCATACTTACGGAAAAACCTCTTAAAATCGACCAACCATGTCGTAATAAAACATTAATATTTTATACCAAGGAATTTTCTATGATCAAATTCGTTTTTTCCAGGGCAACGAATAAACTAAAAACAACAAAATCATTCTTTCAAAATAAAGATTGTCATGATTAGTTAGTTTAAGAGTAATTCACTCTAAATCACAATTAAAAAATCAACCAAAGAAGTTACTGAAAATTTCACAAAGTTTCCCTAAAAACATGACAAATCCCATATTAAATAATCTATGAAAACATATATATATATATATATATATATATATATATAGATCCAATAGTTAGATATCAAAATCATAGATCACAACATAGACCCTTGACATAATATCTAAAATATCAATTGATAGTGATGTTAATTATACATACTAATCATCAAAGTGTCTCATATCATCATAATTACACTATAAACGTATCTATAAAATAGGATAATCTACATCTCAAAATAAATGAATTTTCTCTATATTTATTCCTACCCTTATCCCTTGCATTATACTGGAGTCACAAAAAAATACTATCCATCAAACACAATAGAGACCTACCATAAAGATAAACAAATTCTTGGATAAATCAACAAATCTTAGGAAGTCAACTACTCAACCACCTGTGTATATGAGGGGGGGGGAATGAAAGAAAGGTATAAGTCATGAAGACTTAGTGACAACATAAAATACAAAGCGAATAAGAAAAAGAGGACAAACATAACACGAGTCTTTACATCCAAAAAGAATGTAAACGACATTAAATAAAAGTGAAATAAACACGACTTACTTTTAGAAACTATTGTATATTCCCTTGAAAACTTTTAAAACTACATATAAAATTTTCATTCTACTATGTGCCCATAGACCAGATTATCTCTTCATTATGACGAACGGTAATCATAAAACTACAACATTTAGCTTGTAGGTTGCATTATCTCTTCGTTGCATCGAAACCCCAACTAGTCGTATGGGGTGGGGTGCTTGTGGTAAGCTGCCTTGGATATGAGTATGAGGAATTCCTAAAAAACAGGCTCCGATATTTGCGAATCTTTAGGAACTATGGATATTAAACTCATAGACTACATTCTCTCTTAGTTGTATCAAATGGAAAAATACATATACACTATGAGTGTTCAACTCATGGGCTACATTATCTCTTCATGTAGCAAACAAAAAACATATATATTATCAGTATTCAAGCAAGTCATAGGCTACATTTTCTCTTCATTGTGGCAAACAGTAATAAAACATAAACTCACAATAATAATAAAAAATTCAATATCCACTTTTAAATACCTTATCAAAATTATTAAGAATCTCAAAGAATAAATTTCAATTCAAGCGAAAATAAACATTTTACTTCATTCTCAAGTACTCCTAGAATTCAAAGATAAAAAAAGAGTATATTTTTGGAATTTACTTGCTTCTCCTAAATTTTTTTGAAAGTGTTACTAAGTAGATTAGCTAATCACAACAAAAAAGAACACAATCAATATTTTCCAATGTTGTTTGGAGGATCAACCACCATATTTTCCATAGGATCTAAGCATTTAAAATCAAAAGAGCAAAAGATTAGGCAAAATTCTCAAATTTAACATACATAGGGTTTTGAGGAAACTACAATAATTCCTAATACTTGGTTTTCTAACCCCTCTACACAACCCATAACTAATCTATGCTATAAAATACTCATCTAACTCAATGAGTTATAAATTTACCTTAAAGAGATTAAATAGAGAATTTTAAGGAGATGAGTGTTGTTCTTTTTTACTCCAACCACCTTCTCATGCTTGAGAGTGCCATAAGGATGTAATATACTTGATGAATTTTGGAACAATGGAGGATAAAGAGTGGAAGGATGAGAGATGAAAAAATGGGGATGAGAGGGATGGCTCAAGAGATGGGGGTGGGTTCTTGAAAGAAAAGAATTAGGAGAGGGAGAAGGGGGGTCTCAAGAGTTTCAAAAAACAGAGGGAGGGTTATATTATATACATGTATATATATTAAAAAATGAAACAATGTGCTTCATAGATACAATAAAAAAAAAAATTCTATTAGATTAAGGTTATATTTGACAAGTCATTTCAGTTAATTTTTTATTTTTTTACTAGCTGAAAAATTTATTTGATTGTTCAATAAATAAGCTTTTTTTGGTATTCTACATTGTTTGAAACACTACTTGAAATAGTTATTTTAAAACACTAGCTTATAATTACTACCTTTTTATATTTCTTTCATTTTTATGCTCAATATATTTATCGAATTTTCTTACTACCCTTTTTTAAATAAATAGTGATTTTATTATTTTTTTGTCATTCTACATTTTTCAACTACTTTTAATCGAACACTTATAATTTAATAAGGCTAATTTTTTAGTTTCAAGCCACCAACTTTCAACTAACTTTTCAACTTCCAACAGACTTTTCAATTATTTTTGTCAAACATAACTTAAGATACATGTCTGGCACAAGACCTAGATGCTAGTGATAACGAAGTTATTAAATGAAAAAAAGAACATACATTTAATGTCATAGAATTATTAAAAGAAAAATCTTACATGGACACTCATTGTGTCATTTAATACCTACTAAGAGAAAAAATAGATATTATAGGATTTATGATGTGATAGGAAAAGAGAGAAATGAGAAATGTTAAAAAAGATGCTTATAATGATGAGATGTTTGTGTATTATTGCCCATAGACTAAAAAAATTGCTCATATTAAAAACATTCCATACTTATTATACAAAGCAAGTGATAAGTATAAAAAAAATACAAAACAAGTGATAGGATTTGTAAAATGATAGTAGTAATATTATAGAAGGATTTAAAATTACTCTAAATACAACTTCATCTTTGTAAATTAAACTTACTTTGTCTACCAACAAGTCATGGGTCTAAATGGTACTAGACTTGGTCTTTAAGTAAGGTCTTGGATTCGAGACTTATAGATGAAAAAAAAAAAAAAACATGGTTGAAAAGAAAGAATCCCACTAAAGATCAGGAGTCAGGTTCTCTAATGGAGATTAATTATTGACAAAATCAATGAATATTCCTTATCAATGCATGCTAACCAAAAAAACCTACTTTGTCCGTTATACCACTTGTCCTTTTCTCTCATCGCAATTGATCTTTTCACACAGCCTACGAAAGTGCTAGCCCAAAGAACCAGTAAGCTGTATTGAATTACTGCTTTCCACTGTAAAATATTCACATTTTGCTCCAAGAACTGAGCAAGGTAATAATACCATATGAAAATTTATGGAAGTATTAACCAACATATCTGTGAGCAGAATTTAGAGTAACAGAAGGTAAGAGATCTGATACATCGATAGAATTCTCTATTATGTCAATGCAGGATCCTACAGATTTTCCCATTGATAAAGCCTCAGCAACCTTCGCTCGAGCTGCTTCATGCCTCCGCAAGAGCAAGACAGTGTTTAGCAAAGACCATCTAACTTGAGAATCTGCCTTCTTCTGTGTGAAACCTGGGCCCTTGAGCAATAAATCCAACTGTTTACAAGTAAGAAAATTACAATTAGTAATGTCAATGCCATGTGAACTTTCCAAATGTCTTGACTAGAAAGTAAGTCAAAAATTTGCATAAACCTTTCTTATGTCATCCAGACCTCCTTCAGAAAATCCATATATAAGATACTCGGTAGACACCCCAGCCAATGCTAGACATGAAAATTTGTTCAATGTTAAACATAAAACAAAGTTTGTTACATAACTAAAAAAAATTAATGTGCAGAACGTTGATTAAAGCAAACTTATAAGCAGTTAAATTAAATGTCAGTAAAATAGCAACGTACTGTAGCTGATACTTTTCCAGAATTAACCTGCATGAAGTGAAAGGTATTAACAATCAATAGATATAGTTGTAAACTAAATACAGTTCACGGAAACTCTAAATAATCAAGCAGTTTAATGAGCTAAAACCATGTATTCTCTATTAGATAATTACAATGGAGTCACTCAACCTAAACTGTTTTTCTTACAGGTAAATTGTGGCAAAGGTCAAAGCCAGATTAATAGGACAAACAGTCATGCAAAGACACGTCCCTAGTTGTTATTCTTTCTTTCTATGTTTTACATTAGAGTAAATTGAGTTGCATTAAAATATAAGGGGGAAAAATAAAGCAACCTACTTCTTCTTGAAACTCAAAATCCACAAAGGCTGTGCCTGCTTGAATATTCGGAGATCCCTCCTTCTGCAGAGCATCCAAACTAGAAATAGTATATCCTCTAGGAAGTATTCCAACCAGATAGGCAATTAAAAAGTGGCCAGCTTCATGCTGCATAATTAGAATTTGTTATGGTTACTACTGTCATTAAGATGTAAATTATTAAATTATTTGAAATAAAATTATTTCAAGTGCCAAAAAGAGAATGTCATAAATCTGACTTGAATAACCCTATTGTGGTATTTCTGACTGAAGCTGTGACCAATTGTATCAACAACCAAGCTACCAATACCCCCACCAAAAGAGACCTGCAAACAATCAGTTGGATGAGCATCCTCAGAAAATCTTCTACAGTAAGCAATCAAGTAGCATGTCAATGAACAAACACAAATTTAATGATGAAGATTGATAAACAAACTTGATCCAGAATTTTACAATTTAATGAACCTTCAACCCTTGATACTTATACAGTGGTTATAAAGTCTGTTATTGACAGAGGTGACAATTAGGATACAATAACGACAAAGTTTTATTCCACTAGGTATGGTTGGCTACGTGATTCTCACGAGGTATGGTTGGCTACGTGATTATCACGACGTTATTCGGTTCACTTAAAGACCAAAGTTTAAACAATGTTATTAGGTGGCAATTAGGATATTGGAAATAAAATCGTTCATTCATACTGGAAGCAAAGCAAACATGGAAAATGCATTTCTAAGGTATACACGGACAAAGCGAGAAAAGAGAATAAGCTCCCCAAGTATGCAAGTAGAATGTATAATTTATCACAAAAGGAACCAAATGGTTATTATGTTAAGCTGCAGCAGAAGATGCATACAAGCATACAACAGATGGCTCCTCTAGAAAATGTTCACCTATGTGGTGAAATGAAATGAATTAAGCTCCAGGTGTAAGTAAGTACCGCGTCCAGTGTCCATAGAAAGAGCAACCCCAGTGAGATATAGAAGATTTACTGTGGGGAAATAGCAAAGGCATTCCATGCAGCAAGGCCTCCTACAATAGCAGCAAT
This sequence comes from Glycine tomentella, assembly GCA_007407185.1. Lineage (NCBI taxonomy): Eukaryota > Viridiplantae > Streptophyta > Magnoliopsida > Fabales > Fabaceae > Glycine > Glycine tomentella. Next base: position 492,271 of record PYAF01005891.1, read on the forward strand.
CTGTAGGTTTCTCTCAATTGAACCAAGAGTTGTGTCCACGGGTGAAAGAAGAGACAAAGTTTCAATTCCATTAAGCCTCAATTCATGCAAGGTGTAAAGCCTTTGAGGCACCTGCATCATAAGCATTGGACAAAGCTTCAAGTAAAAACCATATAAAGTTATGAGAAGAAACAAGAGTAACTAACCTGTCTGGCTGCACCGAAACACCGAAGCCCATCAGGCTTACCCTGCAAATCCTTGACAAGGGCTAGGGCAGCTCTATCATCTCCCTTTGCTAGCTCCTTGTCCACTTTCTCCAGAACTTGTTGCCTAGAAACCCCAACATTGGAGGAGCATCCGATTCTGACCCTAAGTTCACAAGTTATCGGTTTCAGTTGTCCAGGGCAAGATGTCAGGGCCACACCCACATGGTGCATCAAACCCAAACCGACCATTTAATTCAAGTTATTTGGGTTCATGAAATTAAATTACCTCTATCTACTGCGTATTTGATTGTTTTCCACGGACAAGGCCTTCTTTTGAAGGCTAGAGTTGCATTTTCCATTGAATGCTTTCTTCACCACATAAATACAAGATAAACAATTTTGAAATCAAAAACAAATTTTCCGTCCTGACTCCTGTGTCTAATAACCCATTTAACCAAGAATTACTGTTTATTATACAATTAGCAAAAATTACAAAATAACTAAACAATAGTGTAAACAAAATAGAACCTTAGTCAAAAAAATCTAATTCAATAAGTTGGTCAAAAAAATCTAATTCAATTAGTTGAAAAAAACAACTGAATTGTTGTAAATACTGACGAATTGTTGTAAATGATGATGCTATATTCGATTCTAAAAAAAATAAAAATCAAAATAGAACCTTAATTATCATGATTAAAAATATAAAAATGTGTTGCTTGGAGAATCGACTCCTCGTCATTCAACGACGCCGTTTCTGACTGAAAGATATTGACGGCTTTTAACAAGAAACGATTTAGACTCACTCGCTTTTTTGGGACACTTAACTCCCCCGATGGAGTAATTTGATACTCTGCATTTTCGCAGAGTCACTGCTGGTTTGATTCATACCTTGTCGGAGATTCGCAAACTCATGATGTTTCCAGTTAATTGTTCAAAAATCTTTTATGCAACCACTACCAGTGGTCACAAGAACATAGAAAAACGACCAATGGTCGGTTAGCATTAGTCATCCATTTTTTATTTTCTTTTAGGTTTTCATTTCAATTTAAAGACCACAAATAATTTAACCTTGTGCCTTGAAATTGGAAATGTGCTATGAAATTTCGAAAAGCACTTTTCCAAAAAAAAAAAAAAATCATACATAACCTACTGAGCACAAAGATTTAATCTAAGCCAAATCATGAATTTGCAACTTAGTGACACAAAATGAAATGATCAGTTATCATCAAACATGTTGAAAGCACCGTTGGTTAATTAGATGAGCGCTTATTTAAAAAAAAAAAACATGGAAAGGCAACATCCTTGCTCAGAAAAAAGTAAATAACATTGAACCAAAAGGCACTGACTAACAGGAAAAGAAAAGCCTAATAATGAAAACATACTTCAGTTCTCCAACCCCATGCCTTAGATAAATGACGCAATTAGACACTAAGGGCATTTAAATATGAACATGCCTAAAGCAGATCAGGAATCAGGATTAAACCCTAGCACAGGATACATTTGACAGGAAGGAACAACTCAGTCAAGAAAAGTCGCTTTGATACCAAAGGCTAGAACATAAATCATACAACAAGGACAACTACATTTTTGAAGTACCATCGACGAGATTGCCAAGAAACTACAAATTGCAGCAACCGAAAATCAACATACCAAAGGATCGACCATATGCATACGAGACATAGAGAATCAGTTGACTGCCCAAAGTTCAAAAGCAATGTACGCCAGCTTAAACTACTGTTAAACACTCGCTATAAAACAAACGATCTCAACATGTAACCTTTTTTTCATTCACAATCCATAAAAAATAATCCAAATACCACTTCACATAAAAAATAATCCAAATACCACTTCATATTTGCATCCGATTCAAAATGATATTACACCATCCCGTTCAGAAGACTGAGAAACACTTAATTCCTTGAAGCAGATATCTAGAAATTAAGCAAAACATGTATATTACACCCGCAAGAAAATAAAAACTATAGGCCCAACAAAAACCCTAAAACTCTTGAGAAGCAGATCCAATTTCGCCCTTCCCCTTGCCAACCTTCTTGGGAAGCAGAGTCTGGTGAATATTCGGTAAGACGCCTCCATTGGCAATGGTAACAGATCCCAAAAGCTTGCTCAGCTCCTCATCGTTCCTCACAGCAAGCTGAATGTGCCTAGGAACAATACGATTCTTCTTGTTATCCCTAGCAGCATTCCCAGCCAATTCCAAAACCTAAACAAAAACACACATCATCAAGAAACTAAATTCAATTGATTGAAAACAAAATTAGGTCAATCAGAACACAATTAAAAATCAGAACTTTAAAACAAAAAATGAACAAAGACCAAACAGGTTGATAAAAAACACAAGAAATAATCAAATCTAAACCTAATCGACAATCCAAAACAAACCTCAGCAGCGAGATACTCGAGCACTGCAGAGAGGTACACGGGAGCACCAGCACCAACACGCTCAGCGTATTTCCCAGCCTTGAGGAATCGAGCGATTCTTCCAACGGGGAATTGGAGACCAGCTTTCTGCGATCTTGAAACGGATTTGGAGGCTTTCGGCTTGCCCCTTCCGCCCTTGGTAGAACCACCAGTGGAACTCATCTTCTGATCAGCGGAGAAATTGGGAACCCTAACCCTAGAATATGAGATTTAGAGCACCGAATGAGTGTGAGAACTGAGAAATCAGGCGCAGATGAAAGGGTTTGTGAATGGAATGGAATTATATAGGGCCCCATAATCCGCTCTAATTGGTCGAGAGGGTGAGTTGCGGATTGCCAACGTGGCATCCACACTAAGATTCGCGGGAAACTACTTTTTCGTTTTCGAGCATTTTGGAACAAACCCGCGCCACAAAATCGGCAAGCCCAGGTTTTCCAATCATACAATACATGCCGTTTGCTAGTGAGTTAGAAATAAATTCCGCGAGGAAAAAATATTTATTTTTTATGGTGAAGGTGAAGTAACAAATAATTACATTTTTTTTTTTCATGATTTTGTAACATATAAATATATAATCAACTTTTTGTGTTATACAAACACACTATATAGATGGTAGATCAAAATTTCGGGTTTTCAAGTTGTTAGAAAACGGGGATCGAAGAAACTCCTGTGGCAAGCGGGAAGGGAGATTCTTATCAAAGCGGTTGTCCAAGCTATAACGTCTTATGTCGTGGTCTGCATCAGATTACCTATGTCCATTGGCAATCACATTGAAGCCCTCGTGTAAAACCAAGTTCTTTTTGGAGTTGCAATGTTAACGAGCGAAAGATTCATTGAATTAGCTGGAAAAAAATGTCAAGTCCAAAGAGGAATGGGGTAATGGGATTTAAAATGATTTCGAGCTTCGGTAAGACTCTCTTGGGTTCTATTCGATATAACCGACATAAATAATTTGGCACAAGTGTTGGTCGTTTGGTGAGAATGATTCAACGAGAAAATAAGTTTAAAAAGAACGGATCTCACCACTGGCTTTTCTCTGTGTAACAATGCTGAACATATGGCCATGTGAGGTGAGAGACACTAATGATCAATCTGTCATTCTTTTGTTTATTATAACAGGGACACCATGACTGATGCTTAAGTATAATAACGATACAATTGTAATTTTACATGTTTTTTAAAAATCTCTCTTCTCGTCTTCACTCTATTTCTTATCCAATTCTCTTTAACCAACCAACTTAATATTTTACTTTTATTTTATTTTTTTTCAAATTATCCTTCTTCTATTTCTATGTATCCTATAATCAAAACCAAACACACGTTTGGGGAAACAACGATAGCGGCTGATTTCAGATACTGATTCTCTAATGGCCAGAGCCATCAAAGCAAAATAGCATCCTTTCTCTAAAGCAATGGAGGCTCAAAGAGGTCATGCACCTAACTAAAAACAACTCAATACAAAGAATAAATATACGTCACACATATAATAAGCATAACTCATTAAAAAAAATCACAATAAATAAATTTGAGGACAATTGTTAGAAGAATATTTTTCAGACATAATATGCAATTAATATTCTAGTCAAAAGTTATTGTTAATCCTATGTTATTTTCAATTGAGACCAACATCCAACACTAACGGTACATAATGTTATTAGCCCCAATATATTCCCAAGGCAAATCTTACAAACTGTGAATAAAACCTTAATTATCCACCAGGTTTCAAATAACTATGGAAAAAAAATAAGGTGGTTTAATTTTATTTGTTGAAACAAACATTTATTTTAATAAAATAATTTTATTTTTATTTTTTTAGTATATTTGTTTAAACTGTCTATGTTTAAAAAATATTTGTCTACTTATTTTAAGAAATAAATTTATATATTTCTTAAAAAACACTTATATAAAAAATATTTATTTTAAAATTACTTTTTTTTTAATTTAAACAAACTCACTCTGTTTAGAAGTTATTTCCAACACAAACAACAAAAGATAGATAATGTGTCTTAATAACGAGAGTATACAATAATTTTTACACAATAAATATGATTTCTAAGGCAGAGTAATTCATATTCTCATCCTCTATTTATGAAAATAAAAAATATTTGAATTTTTTTTATTACCTTCTAATAAACATGAGAATATATCTTTATATTTTTGGAAATTCAATAACATGGAGGGAAACAAATTAAACGTGCCCTAAAAGGTCTATATCATCTGTGCTGGGAAAAGAATATAAATAATACAATTTTAATAAAAAAAATTATCAATTTGGTGTTGTTCGCAAATAAATTATCAATCTAGGACAATGGGTCACGTCCAAAATTGATCACGCCCAGATTCAAGTGTGACCAAGGGGGGGTCATGCCCAAATTCAGGCGCGTTCCACCACAGGGTGACACGTGTCATGCACATATGAAGTGATGTGTATATAAACTTCGGACGGTCATAACTTTTGACGGAAATGTCCGATTGAGGCGTAGTTTGTGTTAAAACGCTCGAAATTGAGAGGAGAAGCCCTAAGAAATTACTTGAAGGGAATTTGGTCAAAAAAAATTTCCAAAAAATGCCTCTAAGTGCCTCAAAATTATGATTTAATCTTTGAACATCTAAAAAAATTCTTGTTTTCTACTTTTTTAATTATTTAGCTAGTTAATTGCATGCTATTTTTTATTTTTTAATTATCTCTCTTAATTTCGAGCATTTTGATATATTGTATACCTCGATCGAACATTTCTATCAAAAGTTAGACCATTTGAAAGATATATTGAATGTTATTTTTTAATGTTATTTTCTATCAAAAAATGTTCATAAAAATAAAATAGCATGTTCCTATTATTTACACATTTCATGTGTGTAATTCTTGTTTGAGAGGTGCTAATTACTCTTTACAATTTATATATATGTTAGTAAAATTCGTCAAAACTTATACTGTTGTTTACGCATAAGAAACACACGATTAATTACTATATTTAAGAGGCAGCATCAACCCGTTGCTAGTTAGCATGTTCTAGGAGCCTTATTGTGATTAAACTTTAATTTTGTACATGTAGCATGTATAATATTTTAACAGCATAAATCAAGCAGTAAGAAAAAGAATAAATTAAAATTACTTTGAATTAAATATTTAATGAAAATAATGAAGCACATAGTAAAATCACTTTGAATTAAAAGAAAAAATCATTAGAAAACTAAAAACAGAATAAAGAAATCCTTAAACTAAAACAGACCATTATTAAATATTAATTAATTAAATATCTCTATACTTAGATCAAAAGATATTATCCGATTTGAATATAATTAAATATCCGCCGTTTGAACTTGGTAAACAGAATCTAATATATATTATGTCCCAACGCGTGTAGTAGTAGGATTAACTACAGTCATATAGAAAATGCTTAAAAGATAAGACTTCGTTTATTTAAGTGTATGTTTTATATTCTGGAAGCGGTTTAAAGGTTTAAGCTATTACAAAATAACATTCAATATATCTTTTAAATTGTAAAGAGTAATTAGCATCTCTCAAACAAGAATTACACACGTGAAATGTGTAAATAATAGGAACATGTTATTTTATTTTTATGAACATTTTTTGATAGAAAATAACATTCAATATATCTTTCAAATGGTCTAATTTTTTTTATAAAAATGTCCGATCGAGGTGTACGATATGTCAAAACGCTCGAAATTAAGAGAGATAATTAAAAAAATAAAAAATAACATGCTATTAACTGACTAAATAATTAAAAAAGTAGAAAACAAGAAAATTTTTAGATGTTCAAAAATTAAATCGTAATTTTGAGGCACTTAGAGATATTATTTGGAAATTTTTTTTGACCAAATTCCCTTCAAATATTTTTTTAAGGCTTTTCCTCTAAATTTCGAGGGTTTTGACACAAACTACACCTCAATTAGATATTCTAGTCAAAAATTATGATCGTCCAAAGTTTATATACACATCACTCCATATGTGCATGACACGTGTCAATTTGTGGTGGAACGCGTCTAAATTTGGGCGTGACCCTCCCTTAGTCATGCCTGAATCTAGGTGTGTCGACCTATTATTCTAGATTGATAATTTGTTTGTAAACAGCATCAAATTGATAATTTTTTTATTAAAATTGTGTCTACTTTAAAACATCTACCGAATGTGGGGTGGCCTAGTTTTTTCCTCTCGGTAATTACACCATCAAAGATTCTTGGTGTGCCATTTTCTTGCTTCGTTGGCGAAGATAAAGACAGTTTAATATTGCAGAAGAAGTAGAGTGGAAAAAGTCATAAACAAGGTTTGGATGGTAATGAGTTGATCAAATTTAGAAACCAGTTTGTCCTTCTCCCATTAAAAGAAACAGAGAAAATTACAACAGAGTGGATGTGAAAAAAGTTTTCTTCTTATGCTTATTGAAAATTGCATGGAACATCCCTGCCCCGTATCACTCACTACCTAGTAACCGACCCGCCGGTGGCAAAAAGCTGCTGCTCCATCTACAACCACATAAAGTAGAAATATAAGAACTTCAAAGGAGACATAAATGTAAGCTTCTTTTAATTCTAAAAGAAGAAGAAACTAACAAAAAAAAAATGAAATTAGTTTCTCCATAAGTTAAAATGAGTTTTCTATTAACTTATTTGTAGATGTTATTTCATTTTTTAAAAAAATTATATTAATGAGCTTCTAAATATTAATTAATAGAGAATTTATTTTTACTTATAGAATAGTTCATTTCATCTTTTTCTTCTTTTAGATATTCTTTTAAAGAAACTTATCCAAATAGACTCATAATAAGTCTCTTATTAAAAAAAATTCATTTCTTATTAGAGTTTAATTTTCATATTTTGTAAGAGTAAACTTCAATAAATGAAAAAAATATATTTTACATATAATTTTTAAAGTAATTATTATTAAAAGTCAATTATCTTATTATATATTACGAAATTTATATATAAATAAATGACAATGTAAAATACTACATTATAATCAAATTCTTCTAATTGTTTAGAGCGCTGGCTTAGAGACAAAACTACTAAAATTTAAGTTTTAGACTCACTAATAAAAAATAATTTATTATTTATATTAAACAAAAAAAAGCCACATATATATTGGTAAAAAAATGTAACATATAGCTCTATAGGTTAATGTAAAAAAAAATGTATCAAAATTTGCTTTAGGACACACAGTTGAGCCGACCTTTATTATATTATAAGTAGCTAGATAAGTAGATAAAGACCGGACCTTCACCCCCTCCTTACCTTGAAGAGAGTTTCAAACTTGCTTTTCACCAAGGAACACTCCAGTTTTATTTCCTGTAAGTTTTTAAGACAACTGAAAACCAACTCTTATTTTCTCATCAGCATATCCAATTTTAAAATAAAAAATAATTTACCAAAGCTTAAAGATGACTAAACATGGTATTTTGAAAAGATCCATATCCGTAGTATATAAAAACTGATGTTGAATACTAGTTTCGAAGCTTACCCTTCAACATTTTTCTCCTCACAGTAGTTTCGGAAGGCAATGCAGACTTTCTGAACTCTCTGTGCGCCAATGCTTTATTTCCCAACAATCCAATAACCTTATCAAAACACTATTTTTTATTTCTTGTACAACTTTTGTGTTCATACCTTAGTAAGTACTTTTGTAAAAAGTAAGCTAGATATAAGATAATTGCATTCAGTATCATATACGATGTCAATCATCTGACATTCAATCACATAACGGATATTTCAAAATCATGCTAGCTGGAGAAGTAAGGACGAGAAAAATGTATCCTTTGTAGAGAAATTATTATTGTGGTTTAGGACGACCACATGTCTATAATCTATGTGACATATATGTAATCGGGTTTTTCAATTTACAAGAAAGAATTAAAAATATTTGGTTTCATATCATGTATGGATTGACCGAGACCAAATATGATTGTTCTAAATCATATAGTAATTTCTCCTGCTAGTGATCTCTCTCTCTTTCCCTTTAAGTACAAAGGAAGGAAGGTGATTCAATCTTGGATTTTATGTGTTTCCCTCTCGTTGGGGTGAAAATTTTGTGTCACTCCTTAGTTAGTTATGTGGGGGCTTGTGTGTTTTTGCAATGGAACACTAAGCTATCCAAACCACATCTCTCTATCACATGTGCTTCTCACTGTATCAATCCTTGCAAGTTGCAACAGTAATAACACAATACTAGAGTGCTAGTACGGTGAAGCAAGGACATCACCTGCTAAAAAGGGTGCAGCAGATTGATACTTGATAGTTGCTTATACTTCTTCCACCAACTTAAGAAAAAACAACAACACCCCAAGTTGTACATGCTATTTGACTATGCTTAGACGCTATTGGTGCACATTTTTTCACCTCTTCTTTTTTTTTTTTTTTTTTTGACAAAACTTCTTTTAGTGCTATTCTACAAAGTGTTTCACCTCAATAATCCATATAAGAGTCACCACTTCAACCACAAACTTTGGGATGCTTTCATCTTGAAGTTGTTGAAGCTGGTTGAATGGATCATCTAGGAAACCCTTTTCAAATATATCAATCCACACACACAGTGAGAAATAGAGAGAAAGCAAAAGTTTAAAAAAAAAAAAAAAAAAAAAAACATGTACAAGAAAGTAAGATACATGGCTTATGTATGAGGCTTTATTTTCTGCTTCACTTAATGCATATATTGGTAATTGTATTACATACTTACCTCTTCAAACAGGGAAGAAGTGTATTCAGCCAACTGTCTCTGCAATCGAGACACACCATACATTGTTGTTCTCTCAAGATCCTAAGTAATTATTTCATCTTCCTTCCGCTAGCTACCTAGTTTATATGATTTACTCTTTCTCAACTGGAAATTACTAATGCTTGGATAGAGATTTGGTTAATGTGAAAATATGTGGAGAACTCTCTTACAACTGTCTCTCGAACTCGGTGTGGTTGTTTTTTATATATAGAAACCGTTGTCACCTACTGTTGTTTCGGTTCTTAACTTCCCCCATCAACCAATGATTTATGATTAGATTAGAATAAACTAAAACTTGAGTCTTTAAAATGGGATTTTCCTCACAAAATACATTTTACTCTAATGTAGACTCTGATTTAAATTGTACGATTTTGTTAATACCAGTTAATGTTTAAAAAATAAAATTGTCTTTATTAGCACATTTTTCTTTATTACAAAGTTATAGATATTATGTTATTTTTATATTTAACGTTGTTTAATATATTAAATCAAAAATTAAAAATATCATTTAATTATTGTTGATCTAACCATGGTTAAACTATAATTAGACTATTAAATAACTGCTTTCAAGATAAAACCTTGAACCATTCAGGTTTTACAATATTGTATGATGTTGTTGGTGACACTAAGTTAACAGAGTTCATAACATAAAATTAAATATGACATATTTCAGAGTTTTACAGAAAAAAATAATGAGGAACTAAAATTGAATAATTGTTATCTTATAGATACTAAAAAAAATATTTTATCCTTGAAAAGTTATTAATTATATAAAACACCAATTTATTTATTTAGTGTGAGCCTGTGAGGTGTTGTTGGCAAAATCATACATGTGCTAATGAGTTTAAATATGTTCAATGATTGAATGCGTATATCATTCAAAGAAAAGTTTAAAGGTTAAATTGTGCATTTAGTCTTTGCCCCCTATATTTTTTTTTTATCATCAAAGTTACATTTAATATTTTAATAAATATTTTCAATATAGATATTCATTTATTGAACATGCATGCTCTTAAAAGATAATGGAAAGTTTCAAAAAGAAAATAAAATAATAATAAAAAGTACAAATAGATATATTAAACTTTGACTTTTATTTTCTGTAAAAAAAACTGACTTCTATTCAAAGAAAAGCTTAAAGAGTAAAAGTAAAATGTTAATACTCTTTTTTTTAGTATGAATTAGACATTCAATTTAAATAATCATTTCTCACTTCTTTGACCAACACTAAATTTTTTAAACACTCTCTTCTCTCTTCTTTTTCATTTTCATAGACATTAAATTTTCAATCTCTCTCCTGTCTCATCTCTCACCACATATAAATGTATTATAAAAAAAATGTATACTATGAAAAAAAAATATAATAAGAATATGCATTTATTTAAAAAATAGTAATAATTATACTATTTAAATGAATTTGAAAACTTAACTATTTTTCTAAAAATAATTTACAGAAAAAATAATTACGTTTTTTTTCTTCAACCAAATTGGTTATGACCTCTAAGAGCCATATTTTTTTTCTTTTAAAAAGAACGTTTTGTAATCTTAACATTGTGCATATTTAATTTATATTTAAAACTTTTAATTAGTTTTAAAAAATAGGTAATCATTTTTAAGTCTTGATTTCTTT
>PYAF01005891.1:503348-521642 GCA_007407185.1 Glycine tomentella
AACATGTTCCTGAAGTTTTTAAGAATAACTATAAATTAGAATATATATATATATATATATATATTTACTTATAATTCATTTATTATATCATAGTGAGAGATGAGAGAGGCAAGAGGAATATTAAAAAATTAATGTTCACGATAGAAGAGAGTATTTGAAATATTTGATATTGGTAAGAGAAAAGAGAAAAATGTCATTTAAAATGAATAAGAAAATACTATATTATCATTAAGTTAAAGACACTATAATAAATAATTTTATTATTATTTTTATCCAAAATTTATGTTATTAGTTACTAATATACTCATACTAAAACGAGAAGAGAAGATGAGTCATGACTCATGAGTGCATTAGCATTTCCCAAAATAAAATAGAGAGGGTTTTTTAATAGGTATAGTGTGTCAGTAACTCCAACCATTAATGCATTCCATGCACCAAAATAAATTGACTACTAATTAAAAAAATTACATTTTCATTTTTTTAATCTATAAGAATTAAAGAGATTAAAAATTTATAATAATTCATGCATTTTATTAAATCAATAAGATAAATCCTTACTATGAGTTACTTTTCTATCTAATAACATATACTATTATCATTTTAATAGAATGATAGTCATAATTTTTTTTAAAATATGATATTTATTAGGAAATTAAAAAATAAAAAACATAAAAATATGATATTTAATATTACCAATATTTTTTATCATAATTTGAATAATTTTTAATTTATTATGTTTTTAAACCAATACCCTCATTAACAAAACCTTAATACAATGACGTATCCCATACACATGGTCCAATCGTCTTTCCATCATTTTCATTCAGAAAATATTGCCTGTCTCACCTTACCCTTCTCTAAATTGATATTGGCTCCCTCCATTAGTTTGTTTAAAATTAGTTAATTTTAATACCTTACCTAGACCCAAGGTGCTATCTTGTCTGTTGGGGTAGTGGCATTTTCAATCTGTGGACCTCTCACTTCCTACCAACCTGTAAATTCTTGCCAAAGATAAGCATATCTTTATATTTATAATTTTTTTTTTTAGCTTTTAGACGAAAGTTAATTATTTTTAATTTCTGAAACTATTACCACGTTTTTTTTTATATATATTTTAGTATTTACAAATATCTAATTATTATTTTTAAATATATTTTAAATTTAAAAATACGTTTCTAGAAAAACATACCAACAAAATGGTCAGTGCAGTAATGAGAATACACGAGGGTTAATATAGATATGTACCCAAAAAAAAGAATAATGTATATTTTTCAACAAAAAAAAGTTATACACATTAATTTTTAAATGAAAAAATTTATACAATAATTTTTCTTTTCATGTATTACTCTTTCCATCACATCATTATTATATTTCAAACTTCTTTCGTTTTCTTTCTTAATTATAAAATTTATTATACAGGCTCTCTTAAATGAAATACATAAGAAGTAAGAGAGTGAGTAGTGTCTATCAAAGACTTTCTATAAGATAAAACTCCACTATTGGCTCACCACGTGGAGACATCATGTCATCAACTATACGGGGCAATATTCATTTTTTCCGGACATGCAAAAAATGGCAAAGAAAATTTAGACTCAAAGATAATTGGATGACAATATTTAATTATTTATGAACTATTGCTACAAAGGGTTTCTTAAATATATTTTGGTTTGGATGAAACTTAGATGATTTTTTATATACTTTTATTAAGTTTTCTGCTTAAATTATTTTGTATGCGGATGCTTTTTTTAAAATAATAATAACTTCCATTTAATATGTATTATAAAAATTTAAATAAAACATCTAGACATCATTATTTAATTAAAGAAGATGTAACAGAAAAATGCTCTAAAAAACGTATAAAATGTTTTATGTAGTAAGTAGAAAAAAATTAACTTAAATATATGGGGTGAAGTTATTGCAAAACATGACTAATTTTATGATATATATTGTGGGAAAGGGTATTGACACATGTCTATTCACATAACTCAATTTTTAATTTATGATGTTTTCCAATTTGCCAGTATTTTTTTTTACTGGAAACATACTGCCACAGGGACTACAGCATCTCGTTTCTTCACAATTTTGGCGTGACTGGATTATATTCTACTGCAAACTGAGTTGCATTTGCATGTGTCAGAGGCTAAGGTGGGAGACTGTTTAATAAAATTCAATCAATAATAAAAAATATATAAAATACAGAATATGTAATTGGTCCAAATAAAATTGTATTCGAATCTCTCAAGTGAGATATCTCAGACAAAGAAATTCCATTAAAATTAACCACCTTATCTAGACAAAATTCCTCCTTGATTCTCGTAGAAGATACATATAGTTTCTAAATAAAAAAATGTTGCTAGGAATAGGATTTCTCTAATAAGTTTTAGCCAACAAATATTTTGTTAACATTGATTTAAGGTGAGAGATTGGGCAATGTTTGAGTAATGGTGGCATCAATATACTGGCATATGGCATGTTGCCGCGTGCTTGAGTAAGCACGAGCTGTCTGTTTGAACACCATCACTCACATTTTTCACATATATATCAACGAGTGAGTGATAACAAGGCAACAACAAAAATCTGCGCGCTGACTAGTGAACAGAAGCAAAAGAACATGGTTCCTTGGCGTTGGGTCCCAAGTTTAGCCGAGATATTCATGCGACGGTACAAAGCTGTACGGCCTGTACCTTGTCTATTTTCTCATACAACTACTATTCCAAATCGGATTTAGAGGTAGCATAAATGGAATAAAAGCTGTAGTACAACATGATGTTAGTCAATAATTGGATATTTTTAACACTTCCAAAGGGACCACCCCTTTGTCTTGGACTTCAAATCAATCTCTTTTTCTTCATGCCAATCCATGACAACAACCACTGTGGAACCATTATTTGATAGGTTTTAAGCTATTACTGGCCCTGCACCTTGCCACGGGAAGACCCAAGAAAACAACAAAGATACGTCCTCAATCAATATCCAAACCCAGGATTTTCTAAATAAACCATAATTTTATACCTCTTTAATAACCTTGTTAATAATTTAAATTCAAATACATAATTAAATATAAGTTTAATCGTTATGCATTTACAGTAAAACTATTTTACTCTTAATCTGATATCATTTTTTCTGTTTTGTTGTAATGCTAGCGAAAGACTTTAAAGGAACCCCTGACTTAAAGGGAATGGGAGAATAAACAACTGGCTTTCTTCTCCTAGTTAGGGCAATCAGTTCTAGCACAATACAATCCTGATTTAATTCCCGAAAACCTGACACCACCAGTTTCTTCTCGGCATGTCCATGAGACTAGATGAGTGCCTTTCTAAACTAGATAAAAGAAGCGTTCTAGTGACCTAAGCTCCTAATTAGACACTCCTACCACCGATTTAATTATAAATCATCTTCTTTCATATAATTTTTAAGTTAATTAATGTAAAAGTCAATAAATTTATGGTATATAAAGAGATTTGATGTAAAACTAAAAAAAAATTAATTATAAAATGAAGAAAAAATGAGTTAAAAATATCGATGTAAATAATTTTACATAATTATTTAATAATAACTTATCATATATGATAAATTTATTGATTTTAAAATAATTATTTTAAGATAATTCAAACTATGATTATGCTTGGATAATAATATAAAATTATTTTATATTGACAGCTAAGGATGTAAGTGGTTTAGATTGGGTTGAATTTTGTATATTTTTCAACTCAATCCAATTAAACTTAATTGGATTAGAATGGATTAGGTTTATCTTTTTTATTTTGACAATCTAGTCTAATTCAATTCCATTTTAGTTGGATTAAAATGCGTTGGTTATAGGGTTGGATCATTAAAAACTATCACCTTTTTTAAGTTTTGGAAAAAGATTAAAGAAATCATCAAATTTAAAAATATTAGGGAAATTTTTTTTAAATGATAGTAAGGATATTTTTAAAAATCATTAATCATAAATATATTATACTATTCATATGATAAATAGATAAAAAAAATAAATCATAAATAGTACCATTCATGAAAAGTGTATTACCTTAAAATAAACATAAAAGATAAACTTCAAAATAATATATTATTTTAAAATAAAAATGTATTACTTTGAAAATAAGATGTGCTTAGTTTAAAGTTTCTATTTTAGTAATTTAATTATACGTAAATTTGGTTGAGTTTTGGTCGGATCCAAAACTCTAAATTTATTACCTAATTTAACTTATAAAAATCTAATTAGGTTGAATTAGATTAGAAAAATTTACAAATTGGATTCCAACCACTATGTGTACATAAATATTAAACTATTACAAAAAATATGAAATATTATTGGAAGAATGTAACATTTCTAAATAACATTTTTTTTACCTAAATTAAACCATTAACAAAAATTCTGGATCACAAACACAATTACAATTTTGTATTCACATGACATTGCCTCCACAAGTCACTTCAGATGCCCAAAAGTATACCAAGAAAGAAAAAGATCCTATTTCCATAGATAAGAGTATTATTATGGCCTTGGCCATCCCTCTTTCTTTAAGATTACGGTTATTGATTATTGAAATTGACTAGAACTACAAAGTGCAAACAAAGCAATAGTGGGCTACAAATTCAAATTTAGGCATCAAATCGATCACATGTTTTTGTTTTATGAGAAAATTTTAACATGGGCCAACGAAGAATGTCAATTTGCCAGTGGCTTCTTTCTAGGAATGGAACATTTTCAATGTCAATGTCTTAATCTTGATAACGAGTAAGATTAGAAAGGCGAAAATTGCCTGTGTTTTCGTGAGACAATAGAGTCAACACAAATGCAGAGAAATATACACACAGTCAATTGTGTTTTACATTCTAATTTCTAACTTTTTAACTAAGAAATATTGTTTCAAGGTTTGTTAAGCTATTTATTTTGTTAAAAGAGACCTTGAAAATATGCATTCTCATTCCCGATTCTGATACAAGCTTTGAAAATTTATTTTTATAAATTATTAATTTAAAAAAAATGTTCACATTTTGCGGTTTTTCCCCTATGATAAGGGCTAAGGATAAGCATTGTTAAATAGCTGTCATAGAGGCGCTATAGCGCTATCGCATTGGGAATTTCGTGGATCTGGGATTAAGACTTAAGACTATTGTGGGGACCGGCAACTATGGGTATCGGTGTAGCAGCATGTATCTTGCATCCTCTTATCATCTTTGATGGGATGTATTAAAAGTCTAAAATAAATTTATATTATTATTTAATTATAAATAATTATTAATATTGTTTTAAAATAATTTTATAAAAATTAACAAATTCAATTATACGTAATAATTTATGATAGATAATATCATAACAAATTGGACTTTGTATGAAATAATTTTAATTGTTAAGAATTAATATAAAAATTTGTAAGTAGTTATCTACACCTTTAAATATTGTATTAATAAATTTAATAGTAAAAGATTGCATGTCCACCATAAATCACATGTTTAAGTGGTCCACTTTGCCTAGTCTTCATAATCTCAAAACAATAAATATATAAAAATGTTGCTTCCCCGTTTGATTAGTTTTTTTCTTCATATTTCAAATTCTAAGTTGACGCGTATCCGTAATCATAAATTTTATCCCATTGAAAGCTTTAAATTCAATTCACTATTAAAAAATATGATTATCACAATTATAGAACAAGTTTTTTATTTAAATAAATACCTTTTTCAATTAAAAATTAATTAAGACACAAATTGTTTTTATTTTTATTTTTTTGTCACATTCATATCTCTCCAAAATCATGCCAATGTGTAGAAATTAGAAAATTAGTACCGCCGCCCTGTTGGCGGCTGTTAGACTAGAATTCAAATAGGATAAATTTAAAAGAAATAAAAATTAGATATAAAAACATGCTACTTGTTTGGAGTAGTATTTTTTTTTTTGTATAGTAGTACATTATATATATTTTTTATTTAACAACGCCAATAGAGTCACGACACAAGTTTAAGGACGCAGCACATGTCATTACGTGGACTTGGGTCATTTATTAAATTAAATTATAAACATTTTTAAAGTTTTGGCTAAGCATGACACGCATTCAACATGATTTCAAAGTTTTTTTTTTCTTTTATTAATGGTTTCAGAGTTTTTAACGTTGTCCCTTATTTTATTTCCTTATCTTTGCAAGTTGATACGGTATTTTTCCTGTTGTCCCTTTTTTTATTTCCTTATTTTTAAGTTGAAAACGTTAAAAGAATGTAGTTTAATTGGTTGACGTGTAAGTAATTGTAAATTTCTATCACTCTTTGATTCTCATTAATAAAAAAAATCTTCAACTTGATAGTTTTTCTCCTAAAAAACCTGGAATGTTATGTAACATTAATTGCAATTAAAGTTGATATAACTTTCCGATTGTCATTTTTTAAATGTTTTAACATTTTGAATGATTATTAGTATAAAACAATTATACTAAATACTTTTTTTTTATGTTTTTCTATTATTCAAACATTGTATATTTTAGGATCTTACTAATATGTATCTTTATTGATTAAAACATTAAAATAAAAAAATATTTATTGTAAAAATTATAAAACAATGCAAAAAAATTATGGACAATATAATTGTGCATATTATAATAAAAAATTTTATCTTTTTAATTTTTTAATATTTATCTATGTTTTATTAATTTTATTTATTTCTATAAATAAGTAAGTAAGCACGTGACATTATAGCATTTTTATTTTAAAATTTAATATTGAAAGTTGAACCCGCAAGTGGCACGCGCACGCCTCAAAATAGAAAAAAAAAAAAAAAGAAAAGAAAAAGATTTGAAAAGTGCGAAGTTTGTAGGAAACACGACACTGATTCTATATCCAAAGTCTTTGATCTGAATCTGATGTAATTCTGGTCAACGCCATTCAGCAACTAACTCTTTTTAAACCCTCGGGTCTGAATTGATGAAGCTCTCTCTTCCTTCCCCTGCTTTTCATAGAACGCAAAGCATGGACAACAAAACCGATTTTTCAAGTCCTCTTCTCCCCACAAGTTACGGTTCCAATGATGCCGTTGACTCTCAAGGCAAAGGCCATACCGGACCTTCTTCTTCTTCCATACCAACTACTCTTATAATCACCACCCTCGTCGCTGTTTTTGGTTCTTACGTTTTTGGCTCTGCTGTGAGTTTCTATTTCTTAAGTTAAGATAATTTGTGATTGCTTCATAATGTAAATGTGTAAAAGAAATTAAACTCTAACTCAAAATGACCACTGTTAATTTTGCAGATTGGGTATTCATCACCTACTCAATCTGGAATCATGCGTGACCTCAATCTCGGAGTGGCCCAGGTTTCAACCCCCCCTTTTATTCTAACATTTACTACACCTTGTTTTGTTATTTATTGGTCGTCACTTTAGTTTGAATCATTTGCACTTTTGTAGTACTCAATTTTTGGTTCAATATTGACGATTGGAGCCATGATTGGTGCCGTTGTGAGTGGTAGAATAGCTGATTATGCTGGTCGTCGAGTTGTAAGTCATAACCTCGCCGCATTAATTCTGGTTTCAATGTTGTTGTTATTGACCTTTGGTTATTCTGCTTTTTGCTGTGCAGGCCATGGGATTCTCCCAGGTTATCTGCATCTTGGGATGGCTTGCCATAACATTCTCAAAGGTTTCCCATTAATTTCTTCCACTTCATTCCCAAATTTATCTAAAGTTGCACGCTTAGTAATGGTGGAATATGTCTGAAAACTAGGAATCTTGAAGTGGTGGTAACCTTTCCTAAAGAGGAAAATACTTAACTATATTTCAAGGTAGGGGAGAAAGACATTCATGGAAAAAATGCGTTTTACTATTGAGTACGTAAAGTACATGCCTTGGTAGGCTTAAACACCTTTTTGATGGGAATGATTAAAAACAAAAGGTTTGGACATTACATGGATGATAAACAAAAGACGAAAATGATAGGAATTAAAAGCGAAAAACTGATATATTTGGAGGGATTAAAAAACAATTTAAACCGGCCCTGGCATTATAAGCTCAATAAAGTAATGGATAGAGTAAGGGGTAAGGACAGAAGACCCTGAGCGCTGAACCACTATGATTCTATTAGTTGAATGTCTTCATCCCATGGGTTTTCCTCAAGTTCAGTTGTTGATGTCTAAAATTTGGTGTTTTTTGAAGGTTGCTTGGTGGCTTTATGTTGGAAGACTGTTGGTAGGATGTGGGATTGGCCTTCTATCTTATGTGGTAACTGTTGTGACTGTGCTATATGTTATGATTGCAGCTCAAATGATATTCTGTCACTCAAGAAATACAAATACATAGTTTCCTTTGTATACTAGGTACCAGTTTATGTAGCAGAAATAACACCCAAGAATCTTCGAGGGGCATTCACTGCAGTTCATCAGGTAAAGCAATACTGTAATGATTCAATCTTTAGTATCATTTTACTCTTATTGTTTATACCATATCACTTATGTTTTACTATGTCATGTATAGGCTTATTTAAAATTCCTATTTGGTCTTATTTTGACAGTTAATGATTTGTTGTGGGATGTCATTAACTTATCTTATTGGAGCATATGTGAATTGGCGGATCTTGGCTACAATAGGTAATATTCTTTCTTGTGTTCTTTTAACAAACCAAATTAAAAAAATGGCTCCATGTAACTCTCATGTTTTTTGTCTTTGTCTCAGGAATTATTCCGTGCCTTGTGCAGCTTCTGAGTCTTCCCTTCATCCCTGATTCTCCTAGGTGGCTGGTGAGTTGTTCATAGCTTTGGTAATTTTATTGTATGGGCTGCTCATGTTGGACACTGCTCACACTAGGAATTGATCTTTTTCATCACTTTTATCAAATTATTGGAGTCAAGACATGTCATTAGACAAAATATCTTGAGTGATACTTGCAATTTTCTGCAGGCTAAGGTCAGTCGCTTGAAAGAGAGTGATTCTGCTTTACAGCTCCTCAGGGGGAAGAATGCTGATGTTTATCAAGAGGCCACTGAAATCAGAGTATGTAACTAGTTTTTGTTCATTAGGATGTTACACTTGAGTTACAATCTTGAATGCACAAGAAGGGAAATAGAAAAGGAAGGTACCTCAGAGTATAATCTATCATATTTTGCATTGTACCTTTATTTGTAGGATTATACGGAAGCCTTTCAAAAGCAAACAGAAGCTAGCATCATTGGCTTATTTCAAATGCAATATTTGAAGTCACTTACCGTGAGCATTCTAAATCATCCCTATTCATATTGTCCATCTTAACTTTTTGCAGGGCTCTTATCGTATTTAGTTACTTTGTTGGTTAGGTAGGAGTTGGCTTGATGATACTGCAACAGTTTGGAGGGATTAATGGCATTGTTTTTTATGCAAACTCTATATTTATATCTTCTGGTATGTGCAGCTCATTTTCTATGCTTTATTCATCGTATGGCAAGTAAGAAAATGAATATGATAATATTGGATTTCACACAAAAGCAAAAACTCTTATCCATGACAGGGTTTTCAGAAAGTATCGGAACAATAGCAATCGTTGCCGTTAAGGTTCTTAATTTTCTTCACATGATTGCATCATTTCTCTGTGCTTAATTATGTATAATAAGATGGATGCTTTGATGAGTGTACCTTTCATTCTTGTTTTTCATACTATTCCGCCATATGTATTTATAGATTCCAATGACAACTATAGGAGTACTTTTAATGGATAAATCTGGAAGACGACCACTTTTGCTGGTAAAAAAGTTTGGACTATTGTTCTTACTCTACATTTTTGCATTGTTTTGAAAGTTCTGAATCCAAAATTTTTATTCTCATACAGGTGTCTGCAGTGGGAACATGCATAGGATGCTTCCTGGCAGCCTTGTCATTCGTTTTGCAGGTTCTTTTAATAACAGAATCTGATCTAGTAAGTTGTTTTTCGCATGAATTTCTAAGAATAATTAGGATTTTCTGATGCAGGACTTGCATAAGTGGGAAGGAGTTAGTCCCATTTTGGCGCTAGTGGGTGTATTGGTAATGTTCTTGCACTTATACTCCTAGCTAATAATCTGTTCTGTAACAATAGCACAACTGAGTAAAATTTCGTATATTAGTATTTCTGGCATATCTAGTGAAGTCTTTGAATTCTTGCTGCACTTTTATGATGTGTCTCGTACTCTTTCATTTTTTCGTTGGCCTTGTATTTTGTCTTAGTGACAGAGAATTGGTTTCAACATTTGAAAGATGCCTCTGAAGTCTCAATAAGAATCCAATTCCTGTTATGTATTGAGTCCAACATTTGGTTGCATATCTTGAACGTGATTTCCACATTTCATGTGATTTTAAGAAACTAATAGTTATGGCTTCTACATTCCAACATGATTTCTTCCTTCTCAACAAAATTTCCAAAGACGCCAAAAGTGATTCTCTATTAATTTTTTTTAATGGCCAGGTATACGTGGGATCTTACTCTATAGGCATGGGAGCAATTCCGTGGGTTATAATGTCTGAGGTAGCTTTGTCTAACTATGCCTAAAATCGGGAAATAACAAATCCAATCACAAAAATCAGCATGATGAATGGTTATATTTTATTTTATAGATATTTCCCATCAACGTGAAGGGTTCTGCTGGAAGCCTTGTGACTTTGGTTAGCTGGTTGTGTTCCTGGATTATATCATATGCTTTTAACTTCCTCATGAGTTGGAGTTCAGCAGGTATGTTATCATTTAATCTTGATCCTGAGGGTAAAAATAAAAAAATGTTGAGAAAAAGTTTTAAGAAAAGAGTGAAGAAAAATAGAAACGTAATGAGTCCTTATCTTATATATGGAATAAAATTTATATATGTATGTTTGGGCAGGAACTTTCTTCATGTTCTCTAGCATATGTGGCTTCACTGTGCTATTCGTAGCAAAACTAGTACCAGAGACCAAGGGCCGTACACTAGAAGAAATTCAAGCTTCTTTGAATTCATATTCTTCTAAGAGATGAATTCCATGCATAATAAACCCAGTAAGAAATTTCCAAAATGGCATATTGACGATGGTTTCGTGAAACTAGCTTGTCATTGAAAAAAGAAGGGCTATGCATACGTTAGTCTGAATGAAGAAAATTACATTCAGCAAGCATCACAATAATTTTGTTGAGACTCGTGATGTACACATATCCTTACAATTAATTGTTTGTGCTATAGATAGATACTACTTAATATGTAGATTTATTTTTTAATATTTTTTTGAGACTGTCATATGTAGCGTTGAATATTTGATTTTAAACTTAATGTCCCAGCCATGGGACATGTTTCACTCCGTAAATGAAATTGCAAGTTAATGTGTTCTATACAAATCCTCTCATTTTTCACATCCTAATTTTTTACACATCACATTCTTCTCAATCTTTCAATCATATTAGCTATCTTATATATTGTCTTTTACTTTCGACTATGGGACATTCTTCTCATGTTTCTCTATTTTTTATATATTGTCTTTTAATCAGTCCAAAATACAGGAGAAATATGAAAGTCAGATCAGAAATTCGCAAAAATGAGCACTCCATATATTTAAAATTATTTCATGGACTTGCAATCCGTTTAGTAGCAGTAAAATAGAGGAGACATATGAAAGGGTGAGAGAAAATAGAAGAAAGATGATAAATCCGAATTGTTTGATAGAGTGAAAATAAAGAAAGAGAAATAAAAAGGGGAGACACCACATTTATTATTTCTTCACAAAATAACGTAAAAATAAACAATATACTCAGCTATATATACAAATGACATTATGTGACGGCTAAAAACACTTGGAAATTGTCAGTTGTGGTGGTTTAAACTGCCAAAAACATATCATTAAAGAAATAACCAAATTTTAAAAAATCAATTATTTATAGTAAAAAAAAAATTATTCTAATTGATTGAATAACGTGAGTTATTATAAATAAAAAAAATACTCTAAAATTTATTTATTTTATTATTTTCCCTCTACTAAGCACACAAATGACACAATGATTTTACTCTTTCGAAAATATTATTTTAAAATTTAATTGTACCAAATCATATTTTTTAAGAATAGCTTTCCAAATAAAAAACGCAACCCAAGGAAGAATTGGGCGATACGTGTCCCAAAATTAATTATAACCATGTCCTAAACTAACAAGGAAGCGACCCAAGCCTAATAAAGGATAGATAACCAAATAAAAAAGATAGCATAACCAATTAACCATGTCCTAAAATGAACGTCCAGTGTGTCATTCATTTTCTACTGCTACGTTTGGAACGAGAGAAACGTAAGGGAACGGACAGAGAATGATTTTTTTTTTTAAATCAGTTGTTTTCTCTCATTTAGTATGTCACAGGAGTGAACGAAAACATAAAAGAAATATGTAGGGTTTACTGTTTTTTTTTTTTTTTTTTTCATTTAGGAGAGTAAAAAGAACGATAGAAGATCACGTAACTCAATATTAAATTATCTTTTTCCACAATTAAATAATAGAAAAAAGTTTTTTTTTTTTATCAAACAACTTGATAATATTTTTTACTCTTTTTTCTTTCATTCTTTTCCTAAACAAAACATATATCTATATGTATAAGATATGCTTCCGGTACAAGAAACCAACACATGTCACCACCTCCCTCGTTAACTCATCTCCATATATGTCTTCCTTTCGGTTCAAAATCAACAGCTTCCACACTTCCAACTCAGAACTAAACTAACCAAAACCACATTTTCAGCCTTTTTAGTAATTCCCCAAAAGCTTGTTCACGAGAATGGCTTACGGTGAAAACCAGTTTCCCCGCCAGAAGCAACACACACAGCCTGGCAAAGAGTATCTCATGAATCCACCACCCAATACAGCAGCCCCGATACAAGCCATCAAATAAACTTCATGTATATATAGCATTTAATTATTAATTACCTTCCATAATCTATAACTACGTACTCATATATGCTATTTTTTTTTCTATTTCCTTCAAATCTAATTTATATATTTTTCAGGGAAAGATAGCTGTAGTAATTAGGGGTGACTCCGGAATTGGACGAGCAGTGTGCAACTTTTAGTGGTTGATCATTTGGGTTATGAAGAGAATTGCAAGAGAGTGGTGGACCAGGTGGGCAGGTGGTCAACGCTTATGGCCGCATCCACATTTCTGGTCAGCAATGCAGCCGTGCAGTACGAGAGTGATGATTCACTTGAAGAGATTGATGATAAAAGACTCGAGATGATGTTCCGAACTAATATCTTCTCCTATTTCTTCATGACTAAGTATCTCTCCTTCAATTTTACATTTATTACTTCTTAAATCATAACCGCGTCTCACTTTAATTAGTTAGTCTCAGTACATCACTTATGCTGATCCATTGATTTAAATATAAGTTTCATTATACCAAACATGTTTTTAGTTTTATACTAGAACTGGGTTCACATCTAATAAATAAAGTCTTAGAATTCAAAATCATATAAAATGTAGGTGAGAAGGGAGACTTTATTAAATGTAACTCCCAATATTATTAATTATTAATAAAATTGATAAATAATTCACAGCTAAAAAGATATAATTAGTTAAAACTGACCTATTTATTTATAATATACAGGCATGCCCTAAAGCACATGAAGGAAGGAATGTATTATAAACACGACATCAGTGACTGCATACGAAGGATTCTCCAAACTAGTGGACTACAGCTCCACGAAGGCCTCTTACGTGTTTCTTGCTAGCAACATATGCTCCTCTTATATAACAGGCCAAGTCCTCCACCCCAACGGTAATTTACGTACATATACTATATTACACCACAATCACACGTTTGTTCCTTGCTGGGGTTTTCTCACTCTTTCATTTTATTTTTCTTTCTTTTCTTTCAGGTGGAATCATTGTGAACACTTGACGAATGCTGAAAGATAAACGATACTCGTTAATCGAAGCTGGTATATATATGAAATGTCATTGTAAGTGGTTCTTGTCTACGTAAACACTTTGTTACGGATGGCAGTTAGCAAAGTACCCATGTGTATGGATGAATATTCTAGTTGAAAGCAAGCGTTTGCATGTATTGATTGCGAATGCGTAAACCTAATATATAATACTACTTTAAAAGTATCTGTACATGCATTATGTATACATATAAATATTTGTAAGATAGGTTTCAAGCCGAGGCAGGGAAATTTTTTGAGGTATACACATGTACCTCTCGTGGTCATGTCCATCATGTCATAATCATAAGTGTAAGGATAGTGTAAAATTCAATTAATCACATGAGGGGAGGCAGGGAAAATTTGAGGAATAATCATCTAATTGGGAAGATTTTCCCATGCATTATTACAAGAATGGTTGAAATTATTTAAACTTTCACCTATAGTATTGGTTTGATTATTGACTTGTTCTAGGTATTAAGTCACTGATCGCTACTTGAATAACAAGATCACCAATTGAACCAATTAAAGTATAACAACAAACGTAAAGACGAGAGAAATCATTAAGATTTTGAAAAATATAGGCTAAAATTTTCAGATGAAAGTACTCGTAACTGGATCTTAATAAACCAAAACAATTTATTTAGCTTGCTAAAGACCATGCAAGAATCTGAGAAATGTGAAAAAGAAAAAGCTTTAATGAAGTACCATAAAAGAGAGAGAATATTTTTTAAATCACGAGAGAAATAAAAGTAAAATAAGATGCCACACATCTTTAAGACTACACAGGCTATTAAAGTAATCAATAGATAATTTAATTTAACTAATATAAAAAAGTGACTTAATTGCACATTTTGCTTTCAATTTTTTTTATCTAATTTTATTCTTAATTTGATATATTTTATATCTAACTTTTAAATTTGTTTACATAAAATAGACTTAAATATATTTTAAATCTTTTAAAATTGAATATATTTTTTTAGTCTTTCAAATTTAAAGTTGTTTTTTTAATTAAATTTTTTTACATAAAATAGAGTTAAATATATATAAATCTTTTAAAATTGAACATATTCTTGTAATCCTTCAAATTCAAAGTTGTTCTTTTAATTCTTGAAACATAAAATGATCTTTTTAATCCTTTTCATAATACAGTCAAACATGAAATAAAAAATTTACAATTTGTAACAATTTTTGATTATCAAAATTTAATTTTCTATTTTATATTTTAAAAGACTCTTAAAGAATAAATAAGTTGACTCACTTGACAGAAGAGGAAAATAACATTTTATAAATTTGAAAAACTAAAAGAAAAACAACTTCAAATTTGGAGGACTATAATTCATATTCGAGGAACTAAAAACATGTTTAAATTCATAAAAGAAAAAGCAATCTTCTCGACAGTATCGCACCCCTTAAATAGGACCTTTTTGCTTGACTGATCTTCCAAAATACAAAATGACATCAAAACAATAATAGCGCAGAAAGAATTTAACATTCAAATGAAAACACCTTGCTAATTACTATTCAAACTAACATAAAAGTGAAGAAAGGCTTTCTAATTGAGAAGACAAGAAACAATGAAAGTAAAAGAGATTCGAATCCATTGCAATATAATATAATACTCCATTGTCGAAAAATAATTTGATTTTCAATCAATTCTTATTTTCACGCTTAAAAGTAGATAAAAGTCGAGAGGGAAAACGGAACTATAAAAAAGTAGACTTAGTTAGCAGCTTTGCAAGCCACGAAGCAACATGCAGAACTTTCAACAACCTTCTTTAACAATGATGTCTAAATAATTCTGTTAAAAACTTCAAGAAATACAATAGAAGTTCTGATATTACTTAAGCAAAATTTCAAAATGCCACAATTCTGTCTGGCATGGAAATTAAAATAACGAGACTCCAGACATATACCACAAGAAGTTTAAAGCCTTCTACCCCTTCTACCACTCTTTCTACGAGTGCTATCCGAAGGAATGGGAGTCACATCCTCTGCAAAATCAAGAAACATTAGTAAGTATTTCACATTAAAAGCCATTCAAATGAAATCAATCAGAAAACACAAGTGGCTAATACAAAGAGGGAAAAAAAACACAACTCTTCATAGTAAACAACGAAATTCATGC
The DNA here is from genome assembly GCA_007407185.1 of Glycine tomentella. Taxonomy (NCBI): domain Eukaryota; kingdom Viridiplantae; phylum Streptophyta; class Magnoliopsida; order Fabales; family Fabaceae; genus Glycine; species Glycine tomentella. The sequence goes on from PYAF01005891.1 coordinate 519,326, forward strand.
CTCAAACCTATAAGCTACTCACTTGAAAATATGCAGACAACACACAAAAAATGACAAGGGGAAAATAAAGTGAAGGCAAGTACCTATACGACCAATTTTCATTCCTGAACGAGCAAGGGCTCGAAGAGCTGATTGAGCACCAGGACCAGGAGTTTTTGTCTTGTTTCCACCCGTGGCACGGAGCTTGATATGAAGAGCAGTTATGCCAAGTTCCTGATCCACAATAATTTGAAACAGTGCATTAAGCTGGACACAGCTAAACAGAACAATTGACCAGTGATATTGGCTAACAAACAGGATGATCAAATCAGAATTCTATCAAATTCATAAAGAAGAAAGCAGCATATGATAATAACAAAAATAACTACGTTAAAGAGAAATGGCAACTGACCTTGCATCTGGCAGCAACATCCTGAGCTGCAAGCATAGCAGCATAAGGAGATGATTCATCTCTGTCAGCCTTAACCTTCATTCCACCTGAAGTTAGAAAGAAAATACACAAGGAAACCACATCAGTTTCCTATATATCTATTAAAAAGGAAAAGACAACCAAAGTTTTATCTAATGTTAGCTTGGTGATAAGCAAATGGATCCCAATTTCTGTGAATAGGAAAAAATCAAACCACTAAGATAAAGCAAACAAAATTTTACAAAAGGGAAAGCTCAATCACTATGCTCGCTCCATCATGGGGTAGGGGATACCTAAGTGCCAACATAAGGATCTCACAAAGAGAATAAAAATTATAGATTACGGAAAAGCTAACAGGGGACACTGAACAGGGGATAAGATAAAAAGAGCATATATTGACTCTAACACAATAAAATCCACTGAAATTAGATATAGGCTATTTCAGAATCAATATTATTAAAACATGTGAAAATTTAATAAAAACTGGAAAAATGATAACATCTCTTTAGTTCTTGTAATGTGAAAATAAAGCAAAACAATTTTTTTACAACCAGGCAGGCCCAATCACAAAGCTCCCTTCATCATGGGATATGGGTATACCTAAGTGCCAACACAAGGATCTTATAAAGAGTATACAAATATTAACTCTAGCCCAATAAAATCCATTGAAAATGGATACGGGGTATAGGTTATCAATATTATTAACATGTGAAAAATTACTAAAAACTTAAAAAATGATTGCAGCTAAATAACAACCAACATTTAATTTTTGGCATGATAGCAAATAATTTCTGTAATGTAAAGAGAAGCAGTCATATACCAGTGATGCGGACAAGCGTTTCCCTCCCAGACAGATCAGTGACATGCTGCAATCATAAAAATCAACCACGAAATTTCAGTAATTGATAATTAAAAGTGAGAAATCAAAGAAATGCAAATACTCACAATGAAGGTATCATTGAAAGAGGCAAAGATGCGAGCGACGCCAAAGACATGTTCGCCATCTCTAACAGCTGGGCCCAGGGTTACGTTTTCCTCCTTTGGCTCTCTGACCTTTCTCCTCGACTGTGCAACAACAAGAAAACCCTATCAGGATTGCGCTCTTGCATTCCCAAACATACAATTGAGTCGAAAAATCTATGGTTCATGTTAAAATGGAGAAATCCACTACGATACCAACCATGGTTGCAATGCGATTAAAGGATTCGGAGATTGGATGAACCTTCTGCGGCGTTCAAAAATGCTGCTGCTGCTTGCAAACTTAAACTTCGGCATAGTTTGTTTCGTTTTTATATCGAAGTGGGACTAGGGTTTTGCATAGTGAAGAAATAGAATTTGCAAGGTTACCCCTCAACTTTTTTAATTTATTGAACTTGTTGTCTGAACTAGGTTTTCGCGAATTAAATTGAAAAAGAAAAAAACATTTGATTGTATTAGTTTATCATTCATTTGGTTTATAATTTTAATTTGATCTGATGTGATTTAAAGAGTTTTTAATCTTATTTTTATATTTTAAGAAAATATTAACTCAAAGTTAAGATATATGATAATTATAATAAAAAATAACTTAAAATATCATTCATTTATATTTCATTATATAACTAATAATAACATATTTATGTAATTTAAGTGAAATAATTAGTAAAAAATATTTAATTTAATATAATTTTAAAAATTGTGTAAGATATATGATAATTTTATAAATATATAAGAAATCAAAATAAAATATGACTGATATTATAAATATATAAATATATCATAAATATGAATTATATGTATTGAAATTTGGTTAGGATTGGATTAAATTGATTTTTAAAATTAAATTTGAAATTGAATTCAATATAATAAAAAATTGAGTTTAAGGGTGTATTTGGTTGAAAAAAAGAAGGAAAAAATAAAAATAAAAAA
>PYAF01005891.1:535810-563017 GCA_007407185.1 Glycine tomentella
AAACTTTGACTGCGATTTCTGGGCTCGTTTGAACTCCGATTAATTCGCCGTTTGTTGCGTTGGACTCGGTTCGACGAGACGAATCCAATGGTGCAATCAAAATTGAATTTCGGGCAAAACTCAGAAAACCCAGAAAAACGAAAAATCGACCAACACCTCAAACGTGGCTCTGATACCACTTGTTGAGGCCAACGGATCAATTGGGTGTTGGTACACACGAATTTGAGAGAAAAACAGCTTCTATTACTCACAAGAATAGAATTACAGAGATTTACAAACTCAAAATAAAACAACTCTCAAACTCAGACCATTGACACAACACTCACTAAGAATTCTCACTACTTGGATGAATTCACTCTTGGTGTTTCTGTGTGTCTAAGTGATGATTTACAACTGAGATTTGCACTTCTATTTATAGGCTGAAGTATGGTGTGAATGTTAGAGGGTGGTGGTGGCTAGCTGGTGGACAGCTTGTGTGCAGCTGGAACTGGTGGACAGCTGGTTGGAACTAGGAGGACGGCTGGAACTTGCTGGAAGTCATCACATTCATCACATGCAAGAAAACGTAAGATAGGCACAAGATACTGCCAAGTGCCTAGTTAGACCGCGATGTCGTTGTCCACCCTTCACGATGCCACTGCCACAGGTTGGAGCTCTTGGCCTTTTGTGCAAGCTTAGTTATGATGACACATCCTAAACAAAATTTATGCCAATCGTTTCAGATTACACAAAAACCATCTCACGGTACCTACAGTGAATCCAATTTCAAAACAACAAGCGCAGTATCTCAAGTCCATAAAACACATGACTTGTCTCCAACACTGCCGTCCTCACTTGTCATTTTTGGACAACACAAGGCACCACTCTTTATAGATCCATTAACTCTGTCACACACAACCTTAAAAATCTGTGTAGCTCCTTGTTCTACTTGTGGGTAATCATGGACGGTACTAAAAGCACAGAATCAAGTGAATTTTCAAGTCCTCTGCTTCCTGCAGAAGCACAAGGGTATCGTTGCAACAATGGTGTTGACTGTGAGGAAAAGAGGCAGAAAGAAACTTGGTCGGTACCACCTATTCTTATTCTTACCACCCTTGTTGCTGTCTCTGGTTCTTACGTTTTCGGGTCTGCTGTAAGTTCCTTTTCACATGTTTTGCTGTGGCTATTTCATCATAGAAATACTAGCAAAACACCTAAGACACCTTCTATTATTAATTAAGGACTCTATAAATAAGAAGTGAGATCCACAAAATTTTGTGATTTGCAGTAAATTTCAACTAATAATAAAGAGTGTGTTCCTAGCATTTCTGTTAATCAGGATTCTGAATTACCATTGTCACTGACTAATTTTGCAGGTGGGATATTCATCTCCTGCTCAGACTGGAATCATGCATGATCTCAATCTTGGTGTGGCCGAGGTTTGAACTTTGAATCACTACCTTTGTCATGTATTTAACATTGAACTAATGAGATAAGCATTTGAGGCTTTTCTATTGGCCTTGTTTTATGCAGTATTCCCTTTTTGGATCAATACTGACAATTGGAGCAATGATTGGAGCCATTTTAAGTGGTAGAATAGCGGATTATGCAGGTCGACGAACTGTAAGTTTATCAAATTTTGTGTGTTTTGAAATGAAAGTTTCCTGTTTTATTAATTCAATCTTTGGTTATGTTGCATTTTGGAATGCAGGCTATGGGCTTCTCTGAAGTATTCTGCATATTGGGATGGCTTGTCATAGCATTCTCAAAGGTTTACTACTTCTTTGATTTTGTGCCATGTTTCTCTAAGTTGCTTACATGCTAGTTGCATATAATCCTATTGACTTATGACTCCAAGCAATTTTTTTATTTAAAATTAATCAATGGACTTGATGAATATCAACTGAATGAAGTTTAGTAGTTGATATTTGACACTTGGTGCTTGTTTGAATTGAAGGTTGGTTGGTGGCTTTATATTGGAAGATTGTTGGTGGGATGTGGGATGGGCCTTCTATCCTATGTGGTAATTGTTGTGATTCTTAGCTTCATATGATTGTAGTTCCAAAGATATTCAGTCACTCGAAACAAATACAAATGGGTAGATGTCTTCTCTTTAATTCCATAATAGGTACCCGTTTATATAGCTGAAATAACACCCAAGAATCTTCGAGGGGGATTCACCACAGTTCATCAGGTAAAGCAATGATGTGTTCTGAGTATCGTTTTAGTCTCATTGCATGTACCACTTATGTTGATTTACATATTTCACGAATAGGTTTATTTTAAATCCCTATTTGGAGTTTACTTTGACAGTTAATGATTTGTTGCGGCGTATCATTAACTTATCTTATTGGAGCATTCTTGAATTGGCGGATTTTGGCTCTAATAGGTAATGTTCTTCTTTCAGGTATTCTCCTAACAAAATGAAATTAAAAGAAAGTTGGACGTAAGTCACATCTTTTTTTTTTTTCTCAGGAATTATTCCATGTCTTGTGCAACTTTTGGGTCTATTCTTCATTCCTGAGTCTCCTAGGTGGCTGGTGAGTTGTCCATGGCTGCTGTAGGTTTATTGTTTGGGATATTTGTGTTGGTCAGTTGGATGAAATCCACACAAACAACTGAGATTTTTCATTACTTTTGTTAAATAATTGGAATTATGTTATTAGACAAACATAATACAAGTGCTAGTTGCAATCTTCTGCAGGCAAAATATGGTCACTGGGAAAGGAGTGAATCTGTATTACAGCGCCTTAGAGGAAAGAATGCTGATGTTTCTCAAGAGGCCACTGAAATTAGAGTATATATGTAGTGTTTGTTCATTAGAAGGTTAACTTATGGGTTACATCTAAAGTAGGAAGCAAAAGAAGGGGGAAGAGGGAGGAAGCTGATATATTATTTTGTTTTATACTTTTTTTAGGATTTTACAGAAGCCCTTCAGAAGGAAACAGAAGCTAGCATTTTTGGCTTATTTCAATTGCAGTATTTGAAGTCACTTACTGTGAGCTTTCTAAGATATCCCCTTTCATGCAGCCTATCATATCCTTTGGCAGATTCTTATGGTATTTAATTACTTTATTAGGTAGGAGTTGGTCTGATGATACTACAACAGTTTGGAGGGGTTAACGGCATTGCTTTTTATGCAAGTTCTATATTCATCTCTGCTGGTACATGCAGATTTTTTTAATGCTTCTAAGTTCTAACATATGACACATAAGGAAGATGATTACGAGAATGTTAAATTTATATTACGATTGTCTTAGAGGCAAAAAATTCTTAATCCATCACAGGGTTTTCGGGAAGTATTGGAATGATAGCAATGGTTGCTGTTCAGGTTCTACATTCTCTTCATACTAATTTATTTGTTTCTGTCTTCTTGTTGTTGTCTAAAATGAGATAGATGACACTTTTTTGGTGAGTCTTGTCTTCACTTCTATTCAGTCATTTCTGTCTTTATAGATCCCAATGACAGCTTTGGGAGTACTTTTGATGGATAAATCTGGGAGACGACCACTTCTGCTGGTAAAAAGGTTAAGCTTTTGTTTCTTCTGTCGTGTGCTGGTCAGTAAAATTTGAATCCAAAATCTTCACTTTATGCAGTTCTCTGCGTCGGGAACATGCTTAGGATGCTTCCTTGCAGCCCTATCATTCACCTTACAGGTTCTTTGAATAACAAAATCTGCTCTACTAAGTTTTTTTTTTTTTTTTTTTTTTTCACATTAGTTATTTCTAAGTAATCAATTAATTGAGCTTGCATTATGCAGTACCTACATAAATGGAAGGAAGGAAGTCCCATTCTCGCGCTTGTTGGTGTATTGGTAACGATTTTGCAATGGCAATGCTTATGCAATAATGCACCATTATTTGAATCCTGGACTGAAGTGTGCAATCTCATGCCTTTAATTGGATTAAAACAAAACATAAATTCAAATTCATTACTTGGTCGTACGACTTTGAAAGAGGGATGATAAATTATCACCTCTTTTCTGCACCAATTGCCTAGTTAATAATAAGATCCCAGAAGATCAAGTAATTCTAGAGTAGACAATGAACTTCTTAAATTCTTGCTAGAACATTTACTTTTATGAGATAGATTTGGTTTTAGGATTTGCATGTTCCTGTGAAGTTAAAAGGTTTATGATAATATTTGATTACATTCAAACCAATTTACGTAGCACATATCCTGTGAAGATCAAGGTTTATATCTGGTTCTTTAGTTATTTGCTGTCAAATACTCAAATCAAATAATTCATTTATTTTTTAATTATCATTATATTTCTAATGAAGAATATTTATAATATTGAAAAAAATGCATATATCACTGTTTGATTTGAGAACTAATTTCACCAGTTAATTTTGTAATGATCAGGTATATACAGGATCATTCTCGCTTGGCATGGGGGGAATCCCCTGGGTTATAATGTCTGAGGTAGTTTCTTAACATATATATGAAATAAAAAATTGGATCATAAGAAGTCCTCAGTTTGACTGAATTATCCTCTCTTTTTTGTCCGCAGATTTTTCCCATTAATGTGAAGGGCTCTGCTGGAAGTCTTGTGACTTTGGTTAACTGGTTGTGTTCTTGGATTGTATCATACGCTTTTAACTTCCTCATGAGTTGGACTTCAGCAGGTAGGTTCACATTTACTCTCAATTCCTTGTGAGAATACTTACTCCTCCCTCAAAAAAGAAAGCAAAAAGGTTAAAAAAAAATGAACAAAACAAAAAATTCATATTATGTTTGGCCAGGAACTTTCTTCATATTCTCCATCATATGTGGCTTCACCATTCTATTCGTGGCAAAACTAGTACCAGAGACAAAGGGGCGAACTCTAGAAGAAGTTCAAGCATCTCTCAATCCATATTCAACAAAGACATGAATTTGGCATGATACAGTAGCAAAATTGCATGCATCATCAATCCAGAAACAATTTCCTAAGTGCCAGATTATAGATTATGAATTAAAGATTTTATGAAACAAGCTTGATCACGTTTATGATGCAAAGAATTTGTGTTTGGTTGAACCTGTGCTCCTAGATTTGATCATTATGGTCCCTCTCCCTCATTTTCAAGAGCATTTCAATATCAGTTCCATGATGTACTTAAAACTTGTTACTAAAAATAAATTAAATTGGAAGGGGAAGGGGAAGTTTGAACAATTTATATTGATTAAAAACTAAATTGCCAAAAATTAAAAATAGCTTGAGAGGGATGAATTTTGTCACGAGAGGAATACATGTGTTCAATGCGCTATCCTTTACAAGTTACAAGACAGTCACGTGAAGAAATACATCCTTTTTAAAAGTTTTCCTTGATTCCTCTCAAAACCATTCTTTATAGTATTCACGATATGTAGATCTTAATTCCAGCACAATCCCAATAAAAGGCATTGCAGAATAATTATAAAGGCAAAATTATAATTTAATCATTTAAGTCATTGTCATGTCATTTTCTGTTATATACATCGGATGAACATATCATGTTATCTCATTTATAATTGTGATTTGTGAACAACTTTATAAAGATTGCTTCGTAAACTTTTTTTTTTTTTTTTAAATAAGAGAACTGGGCTGGAAAATGGAAATGATGGTAATGCATAAAGACTATAAATTTAATCAAAATTCAATTTAATAAATATATGAAACACTATTCGAATCCACGTGTCTCTTCTAGTAGCATATTTTTGGGTAGCAAAAATATAACTTTTCCGTTTCCCTGCAAAAGTAAAACTAATCAATTAGATTACCTCCTTGTTTATCTATTCCGCTGAAGTGGGAGTAAGAAAAACGTGTGCAATTACTCCCAAGGCCTCTGTGTGACTGTGTCTTGGAAGAGGCATGCTTAATCTAAGTGCACCTCATATACTATTTTCTAAAATTAAACTGTGGTCAACTTTGGAAATCAGTTCCCATTTTTGTTATGGATGGTCAAAGAGTGACACGAGAATATCCAAAATAAAATTCCATTTTCATTTTTGTTTTAACGCCTGCTCAAATTTGTGAGACAGCTAGATCTCTTGCATCTTTGCCTGAAACGTGTAGATAATTAAAATACCATAAAAATAGGGGGAAAAATCCCCACTAAAACAACGCTTATCTATTTCATAATAACCGGTCAACGCATAATTAATATACTGATCCTGAAATTATTTTCTCAAATTTAATATAAAAAAAAAAGCAAAAAAGAGAAACAGATAAAAGGCTATTTGAGCGGGGTCCAACGTGGGACCCGGCACCGTTTGCTCCATGACGGACTACAGCTCATAGTCTCAAAGCCTTCGTTTTTGTTTCGTTGGCAGTCTCACACTTCCACCCCAATACCCATACCTTCTCTTTTATTAATACCTACCTCTTCTTCTCTTCTTTCCATTCAAACACACACAACATAGAAAATTATTATTATTATTATTGCATGACAAACACAACAACCATCTTCTCCTTATTCCTCCCCGCCATGATCCACTTGTTCAAGAGGAACACCAACACTGACACGTGTCATCACCACCGTTACCACCACCCCGTTTTGGGCCTGGGCCTGGGCCTGGCCACAAGGGAGGCCCACCGGCCTCCTAATGTTCTGGAATCCGCGATGTTGAGGCCCAAGGCTCCTCCACCGAGCGAGAAGAGAGTAATTATTGGATCCGTGGACGACGTCGTTACGGGGCTGGCGTCTTGCACCGAGAGTCTAGGGTTTGAAAGCTCCGACGAAATTCACAACAACGACGATAATTGCAGCGACGAGAAAGAGAATTGCGACGATGAGATTTGGCGGAGGAGGACGATGAAGGCGGAGGGGAGAGGGAAGGTGCGATCGTTTCCGCCGCCGCTGTCGTCGTTGAACCGGAACGGTAAACCGAGTTTTTATCTCCGGCCGGTGAGGAAAGACGGGAGGTTAGAGTTGACGGAAGTGAGAATACAGCGATCGGAGATTCTGCATGCTTCGAGGCATAACGGACGCTTGACATTGCACCTGGTGCCAGATCTAGAAGAGGAAGAAGAAGAAGAAGAGGAAGAAGAGGAAGAAGAAGAAGAAGAGAGGGTTGAGGAGTGGAGGTTGCGTGGTGTGGGAGGGAGTGAAGGGTTAAGGAGGTGTCACGAAATGGTGAAGCAACATCACCATCATAATGTTCATGGAAACCTGCGAATGTGTGGAATCAGCATTGTGTGAGGGAGGGACACATGGCGGCCAGGTTTTGAACGGAAAGGGACATGCATGAATGATGTCAACGTTGGAAAATTGTTCCTTCTCTGACGTTGGTGTTTGTTTGTGTCGTACTACGTGTGAAACTAATGTGAACTGTTGCGCTGCCAAATGCTAATTTTGGCATAACATAAACAAAGGTTGGATGCTGAACTGCACCCACCGTGCATGCGGTGTTGTTTCCTTGCGGGAAAACGACAATAAACTCATGTAATTATTTAACTGCGTTTTTGTTTTCTTAAGCAGTATGTGTGAATAGAGTGAGAGAGAGAGAGAGAGAGGTTGTGCGGAGGTGAAGAATCGAGACATTTGTATTTACCAAATTTTGAAGTTTTATTTTATGTTATAGATCAAGAACATATATATACTATGTCCATTTTAATTTATTAAATTTTTAAGATTATTGAAACAAGTTAAAGTTCTCTTAACGCTTGTGTTATTCAAATCGTGGTTTTACCCTTTTGACCTATTTTTTTCATGTTAGAAAACCACTTCTCTCTCACCATTTGCAAATCTTTCTTTTCACAAATCATTCCTCCTTCATTTGCAACTGTTGAACCTTCGTGTTGCACTGCCACTGCTATCTTGGGATGACGACGCATGTGAACTTAATGTTGTCCTCTTCTCTAATTTGCAAACTCACTATCTTTACCTCTCGATCATGTCAGTCTAATCTACATTTTCTCATAATCTTACTCTCTCAGTCTCTACAATTTGAATTGATTATTTATTTCTTCATCTCCGATTTAGATTGTCCTTTGATTTTCACTAATTTGCATTGTTCACTCACAATTGTATGTTGGACTGTTCTCTATTTTACTAGTTGAATAAAAATGGATTCAATTGGAGGAAGTGGAACTGAAGGTGCAATGACAAAAATGATTGATGTGGCATGGAAACACCGTGTTTCAGTTGTCGTGTAATTACGTATCCCATTATTCGGAGACTCCACTTTATGCGCAAGTAAAAGGGAGGGAAATTGTAAGCAGCATTGTCCTTGCATATGCAAAGAGATTGTTTCCGAATTCGAACCCATGACCAATAAATCACCAAGACACAACTTTACCACGATGTCAGGACTCACCCTCTATTTCAGTTGTCGTGTATACAAGAAAAATTAAGTACAAATATTGTGAGAAGATGTTCACAAGAAAAGGGTTTATTATATTATTTGAAGCAAAATTTGGCCAGAACAACCAAAGATGTCGAAGTCTGCAACCAAAGATGTCGGAGCTTGTAGGCTTGTCCCTAAAGATGTTCAAAAAGAAATGTTGGATATTGTTTCATCTTTGCAAGAGAAGCTCATTAAAAAAAAAAAAAATGAGCATAAAGGATCTGTGTGTAGTCATTTTGACCAAAAAGCAAAAAACAATCTCCAATTCCTAATACCACTACTGATCTATTACTCAAACTGGGCTTACGTCAAAATGCATGAAGTGCAAAAATTAGAAAAAGAACCTTTGTGGTTCAGAAAAACCGTCGACAGCAGGGTTCGAACCTGCGCGGGCGAAGCCCAACAGATTTCAAGTCTGTCTCCTTAACCACTCGGACATATCGACGATTATTGACATCAATTCTTACTTTAACAATTTATTTAAAATTATCTTAAAGAATATTACAACAGCTCACTCTATTGATTTAAAAGGAAAAGGATTATGCTTTACACGGTGGGTATCGTCATTTTTTTTTTTTTTTTTGTCTAATTTCATGAAATGAATAGTAGTATAATTTACTCAAAAGTCAAAACTGCAATTACTCTCTGCTATTCCCATTTTTTTGAAAGGAAAAATAAAATCGTCGACAGCAGGGTTCGAACCTGCGCGGGCGTAGCCCAACAGATTTCAAGTCTGTCTCCTTAACCACTCGGACATATCGACTTTGTTGGTTAGTTCGCATTCCATTGTTTAGTCAAAATAAAAATTCATTTTAGTCCTATGTATGCCTTCAGCATTGGCCACTGAAAATCTGCATCGTGCTATTGACCGCTGTTCATTGTCTTCATATAGTTAGTGGCATAAATATACAAAAAGTAAGTAATTGTTTTATATGATCTCTTTCATGTTCACGGTTATATATTTAAGTATGTTTTCCTATTTTTTAGTAAGAGCTCATTTTAGAAAATAAAAATAAAGAATTATAATCATTAATTTAAGAAGTAATTATTGACATATTACCAGAAAAGTAATAGTTGATATTTAAACATAAATATACTTTACACAAATTAATAATTGATATATATATATATAATCATAATTTTAATTATTAATTTTTATTAATGATTTTATTTTATTTTAGTAGTATTAGCATGTGCAAAGCAATGCTTATGAATTTTTCTTTGTATATAAGGGTGATTATCTCTTGAAAGTTTGATATGAGAGTTATAGGTAGAGTTTTTTTTTTTTTTTTTTTTTGGTAAACGGAGTTATAGGTAGAGTTATCTGGGTATGATGATTGTCAAAAATGAGTTTTCTTGAGCATAAAATGTTTGCAATTGTATTTTCAAATACACTAGTGTGTGTGTGGTTTTAGGAATTAATTAGTCAAGAGTGTTTACAGAGATCATCTTTGGTTATACTCAGGTGGATTTTCTATAATGTAAAAGACTTGTTCTATAGATATTTTGATAAAATGGAGAATTTTGAATGCGATTTGAAGACTAGATATATTTCTATACGTATTGAGTTAGGGTGTGTATGGAAGAAATACTATAAATAATATTGAAGAAAATTTTTATACTTTATTAGTATAACAATTTTTATACTTTTTTTATCAATAAGAATGAAAGAAATTATCAAAAAATTTATAACATTCGAAAATAATACAAAAAAAAAAGTTATAACATTTATGCACCCTCCAACAATCTTTACACTTTATTTTAATTTAAGAATTTCTTTTCTATTTTCATCCTCTAACGAAACATTAGATTTTGGAATTTTTCTCTTTATTTTTTATAGAAATTACTTTTCACTATTAAGTTTAGCGGTGCAAAAATGTTTTTCTTAATAAAAAAAACTTAATTCAAACCCCTCTTGTATTATCAATTTCCCTAGTGAGGTTTTATTAAGGTTAGCTAATATATCTAAATGCAAAAAAGAAAATAATAAAAAGTCAATTATTTTGATTGTATATAAAAAAAAAAAGAAATATCAAATTTAGACTTGGATTTTCCTTCTTGCTACATACACTGCGTTCTTACATAGTTACCAACAGATATTAAAAAAAATTATACTAATTATCTTAACAGTTTTGTGAAATTACATAAATTTTCCTCATTTTTATCTATTCGTATACTAACTCTCTTTAATTTTTGAAATATATATGACATTTTCTTATATATTATCCCCCTTAATTATTTGATAACCTTTATACTGTGTTTTCATATAAGAAATGTTACCGTAAATGTTAAAAAAAAGTATATGAAGTTCGTGTAATTTCACAAAAATTCCAAATAGTGTAATTTACTAATTTAAATATGAAGTTATTGTATTATGATACCCTATTTGATTTGATGTGCTTGCAATTGAAGGTTTGGTATGGAGATTTAATAGTAAAAAATAGATAAGTAAATATTTATTTTACCTTTTCAAATTGTAAACGGTCTATGTATAGTCCCTAGTCGTACAAAACTGTCAAAAAGAAAATGTTTATTTTATTCTTCTTACTTTTTGTTAAAATTATTTCACTATGAATAATATTAAGTTAAAATAGTATTTTGCAAAATTTACAATTTAATTGAAAATTTTGCAAAGTTAACAATTAAAATGTTCGATCCTCATTAAGAACTACTGAAAGGATTTACTTTTAAAATATTTTTATAGAAAATGTTGAAATTTATAAACATTTAAAAATCGCAACCAAAACATAAAATATGACCCACGCAATTCCTCCATTTAAGGTGAGCCACAATTACCACTACCAATTAGGTAGTCTTTTATAGTAGGATATATCTTTATTTAGTAAAAACTTTATCAATACTCTTTGGGTCAATGATTTTTTTACTATCTGACTTTTTTTTAATTATAAAAAATAGATATTTCAACTTATAAATTTTGATTTAACTATTCATATATATTATTTTATATAATGATAAAATAATTCCATTAATTAGTTTGCAGTAATAAAGAATATTAGTAACATCATTAACTTTAATTTGGAAAAATGTTTATAAAAGTACAATTATTTTCTTGGGTACATAATATGAAATAGATGTTTCATTATCTTGAAACTGAGTTGATCTCTGTGCACTCAATTACATGGTTTAATTTCGTTTTTAATATAATAATTTTTGTTCGTTTGATATATTTTCACACTTCAAAATGTATAAATAAAAAATCATGTTTATCCGTATAAAAAGACATATAATTACTAAGATTTATAAAATCATTCACGTTGTAACATTACATGTTAACAATTTTTTTTACTACAGTTTCTATTTTTTTGTTAACCCTAAATTACTAAGATTTAATTTTGTTAGATTAAATTAAAATAAAATTATTTTCTTTAAAATAATATCTTTTTCTTTATCAGTTTTGGATTTGTTTAAACGTTTTTATTAATTTAAGATGCATCTAATCATCCAACCAATTGTCCAATCGATTGATTGAATCGACAGGTCTAATATCTAGTATAATTTTTTAAAATAATGATTAAAATTTAAAAAGAAATCATGAAAATATATTTAATGTAATAAATTTATGACTTTTAATAAATTTCAATTAATAAAAAAAATTCAAAAGTATGTGTTGTGAGCATTTATTAGTGTGAATTAGTCTATTTTGATTAATAATTAACTGATGTAGCGTACACAAAACATGTAAGGACAAGGTAGACTAGGAATCACTAAAATTTTGAGTAATCTTCAGCAGCTGTGTGTATAATACGTCGACCTATTATTGAACAGAGAACGAAATAGGCCAGAATCAAAACCAGTAAACCACACCAATAGAATCCTCGAGTGAAATCTTGATTGTTTGAGTGGCTTCATACACGTGGTTGGTCTTCCTCTTCCTGCTTTGCGTTTCCATCGAAGAATTGGGCCATGCTCAATTGTCTGCAATGACGCACGCAGTAGGAGACTGCAAATCTTCCAACCCTTCCAAGAATTTATTCAGTCTGAGTATACTCTAACAGCATGTGTGGAGAACGGTAGATTTTAACAAGAGTCCAATACAAAACCTCTTCCACTTCAAGCTCTCCAGCAGCTCTTGCAGCATATATATCTTCACATATTGCCATCAATCTGCATCAATGAACACATTATTTGGACACTTATAGAAGCCATTTTGTTTTATTCCTCGCTAAAACAAAAGGGAGCCCCATAAGAACACTATTGCTCGAGCACCTGTCACAAGAAGGAAGATTCTCAAAAGGAATTCTCATTCGCAAGTCAGAACATTGTAATCTGATAAAACGTCCAACTGCTAGCACGAAGGTAATGTACAGCCCCCAGATGCTGAACTTGCTCAGAGTGTCACCAATAATGCCCTCTAAAAAGCAGCAAGGAGATTGGTATTAGTGAGGTATTGATAAAATCTCAGGGGAAATAATGTTCTGATCGACTACTGCCTCTGACTTGTGTATGGACTAAGCACTAAGTGTGTGTTCGGACAAAAGTTTGCACAATTGATTTTGAGGAGAAGTAATTTATATTTGAATGTTTTTATTCTAAAAAGTAACTTGCCAGTAAAACTGACTGCAAAAATTTTATGGAACACAAAATTTACTTAAAGTTAGTTTAAACTTAATCAATTTTAGACTCAAAATCAATTTATACAACAAATCCAAACATGTACCTTGGCTGATACTTCAACATCTAAATCCAAAGTCACACTAAATAGGCAACTTTGTAAAAGTCTTAGTTCAGCTTACGTGGGGTTTCTTCAGATACAATTATAGCCATAGGTCCTGGGAACTTCCCACATCCATGTGAACCTAAGATGCCCAAATCATAAAAGGACCACCACTCTGGATCTCCACGGTTAAGAACAAGTTCCCCACTGACAAGCTCCACCTGCAAAGACCTTTTACCCATTATGATCTGAGCCATAGCTAGTAAAAGAATGTAGCAGTCTAATTGAATAAAACTAGGTACATTTTTTTTGGTCTTAATACATCTCTTTAGTCTTAGATTAGGTATATTTTATGTTAAACATACCGACTGTTCAAGGGACCGCACATCTCCGGAGCCTGTGACCCGAAAATATCTCGGGTAAATATTGAATACAGTGAAATTATTTGAACTACCATTGAAAACTTTAGTCACTTCTGAAGATTTGGGAAGATCCTTCTCCAGTATGGTTAGTTCATACTTTACTGCTTCCTTTCCTTTAGGCCTATCTCTGATAAATTCCCAGGAGAAAGTAATGTCCATGTTCCTCCTAAGGGACTTTATAAATCTGGCCTGCACAATTGGCGGAACAAGCCACAACGTACTTGCCTCTGATTGGCAACAAATTAATTGAATGTCTTTCTCATTGTATGCTCTAAGATAACCCAGGGGATCCAAACTTGTGCGTGCTTCAAGCTTTTCCCAAGATATCTTTTCGCACAAAGTAGTCTCAAACAATGTCAACCTTCCACTTGATGTCTTTATATCAACCCGAGCACTTGCGTCTTTGATTGGGTTCGCAATATTTGTTGGGTTACCACTGCTATACATCTGTCCAGAAAATGTAATTTTCAAGAAATGGTGCAAGTGATAGTTCATTAAATAATTTAAGATAAAAAAATTGCATCCAATACTATTGTAATCTAGACTTCATAATTGACATAAAAAATGCAAAAGTAACACCCAACTGCTATCTCTGTAATACAAATACATTGTGACAGTCAAGAGAGTTGAAAAGTATTATCTAGATTGAACCGTTGTGTGCTACATCGCTCCCCAAAAGGAAAAAAAAAAAAAAGTATGGTAATAGTCCTATGATATGAGCTATCAGAAAACAGCAGTCAATGGCCATATGATGCTTCCCATGATTATTTTTACCCCAAGTACTTTACAAAGGATCTTTCAGGCTGGCATTCTAATACAGGACTTGAACACGTCTGTGAAATCTAGAAAAAAGTATAACTCTGCTCCCTATCAAAAAGCGATAGAAGTGGAACAAACAAGCCAACTTGATATATTTCAATTACTTAAGCTAAGCGTACATAGCCGGCATTTTTAGGCTATAACAGTTGTTCAGGGAAGACCTGTGCCACTGAGTTTATATATTTCTTTTCATCAACTGATCATATTCATCTAAAAGCTATGAAAGAACAAATTATTTCTTTTAGTTCTTTGGAAGTTATGAAAGCAAATTGCTTCTTTAAATTGAAAATATTTTCTTATCTTTCTCAAGTATACAGACACGTGAAAGATATTTACTTTATGAAGTTTTTCAAACCAAGTCATTCCCATAAAATTTTATTTATTATTTCATGAATTGTGTAAAAGGATTTCAGAAATATGAGATTCAAGTTGTAGTTTTTACTTTTAACCAAAAAGCAAATATTTGGATTTTTTTTTTTTGTTCTTACCAGCATTGGAGCCCACATGACACACAGTAACACAAAAAATAAACATATCCCATTGCAGAATTTTGTCATTTTTGTTTGCTTTTGTCCTTGTTGGTGCCTGGCTCTATTCAAATCCGCATCGCATTTGACAAGAAACAGACTTGCATGAATATCTTCCAACTAGAAAGAAAGTGAAATTGTTAAAATCAGATAAATGGGAAATGAAATGCACATTGACTTACAGTGCTAGTAAGGGAATACGAATAAACATAAGAAAATAGTAAGTTTTTAAGTATATGTAATAGTAGTTGCAAATCTAGGTTGTTGAGTGAAAGAGTCATTTTCTGGAGAACTAATACATCAATGTTTAAGGCGCCAGTTGACCAATAGCATCCAACTTCTCACTTCAGCTGTATGATTGGGAAAACTATTCATCAACATCAGCTATAACAAGATATTGCAGTAACTTACAAATCACTAGACACTGACTATTTACGTAATTAGCAAATCTGCAAAAGAACAACTCTTAAGAATTTATTGAAAACTATAAAACAAGATATTGAAAACTATAAAACTATAAAACCAGGTAATCATCAAATAAGATGTGAGACTCACAATTTTTTGTGATTTCTAATAAATTTCAACAAATAGAAAAGTGTGTCTAAAAGAGTACGTTAAAGAGTGCATTTCTAGCATTTCTCTTATTCTTTTATTAAGCCTTAGTTAGTGAAGGCTAATGTTTGTCACCTCCTGTATATTTTAGCAGTATCTATTTGGTATAGAAACCATATTTTGCTTTTTTGATATGTATTTGGTCTTAAAACCTTGATATACTCTTTAATTGCTTTTTTTTTTTTTTTTTTTTTTTTTTTTTTTTTTTTTTTTTTTTTTTTTTTTTTTTTTTTTTTTTTTTTTTTTTTTTTTTTTTTGTTTATAATTGATCTGTGTAATGAAGAGGTGAAATTTGGATGATGGTTTTGGTTATCAGGATATATGCTATTGAAGAGGTTAAATTTGAAAATTGATTTTGCTCAAATTTTACGAGAAATTCTGTTAGATTTTTGGTAGCCCCATAGTTAAATTGATATTATGTTTTTCAGTACAATCTTTATTATTAGTCTTGTCAAGCTAAGTCATGATCGAAGCTTGTGTGCAGGTCACACCCTTAGTGTGGTTCATGACAATGGTACGCCATGTGTTCAAGAATAGCCAAAAAAGAAGTCCTATATTATTAACACGCTAACGCCTAATAGTGTAACTTATAAGCAGTAGCAGCAAAATTTTTTATCAAGAGGACGCATATGGAGACTGTTGACAACATACCTTCAACCAGTCATACATAGTCAAAGATGTTGTTGTGCAAGACCAATCTAGCACGCATCTCAATTCATAAAGAAAAGGTATAACACGATATAGTCGAAAACCCAAAACATTAATTCGAGAAACACTACTTGTCAAAAACTGCCTGTACAAAGTGCTCTTGTGTGGAATCCCAAAATGAAGTTGTATGGCTTGCAAAACAAGAGAAATTGCTTTTGTGAGATAAATGGCACGCAGTGCTAGTCTTCCAGAATATCTGTGCAAAGGATCTATGTCCCAGGCATATTTTGTGATTGAATATGTGAACAGAATAAGGTTGAATAAATAGAAAATAACTTTTCCTGGTGCAAATGAGCAGAGGTATATAATTCGATCAAGCACGATCAAGAAAAAGACAACCTGCAAGATAAAGTTCTTATGCTGAGTAACTAGCCAGACATACAAATTTATTATCAACATGACAGATTCAAAAAGTAAATTTGCATTAGTCAAATGGATCAAACAGTGGAAGATATTAAACCATGTCATCTTTAACAAAATAAAATGAATCATTTTGGCACAGAAAGCAGCTACTAAGGTTCTGAAAAAATATGAATGCAAGTCACATGAACCCATGGAAGAAAAAAATTAGTAGTGTAGTGGTTGGCCTGTACTTGTACAATAGACCCAACAACCTTCAGCTCACCTGATATGAATTAGTGGTATATATCAGCTTCTCTAGACAACACCACAGCATGGCAAAGGGTTTCTTTTAATTGTTTTCTTTGAAATTTGAATGTCTCCTGTCATTGAATAATTGAGGCTTAATATACTAAATATTTTCCGCAATATGTAATATGAATCCATGGTCATGTTTCCCAATACTAGGGAAGAAGGGAAACTATATATTATTGGCTTGATTCCAATACAAGTGCTGACAGATATATAGGCTAAATCTAATAAAAGGAAAATGAGAAATACAAAAACAAAATTTGTCCCTTTAACTACAGATACAAACTCAGATTTACAAGAAATATTTTATCTTAAATTAGTTCCTATTTACAACACTCCCCCTCGAGTTGGTGAATGAATGTCAATCATTCTCAGCTTGCAAGTAAGATCGTGGAACCTCTCTATGGGGAACCACCTTGGTGAATACATGTGCAAATTGAAGTCCTAAAGGCTGTAGCTATAAGACCACTGTCTAACTTCTTGATGAAATGTTTGTGTATTTCAATGTGCTTGGTTCAATCATGCTGCACTAGGTTGTGTGCAATACTAATAGCAAAGTTATGGTCCTTGTACTTGATCTTGAAGTCATCAAGTGTGATTTTCATTTAAAACACCTCAGAGATATCATGAGCAATAACTTGAAACTCCACTTTTGCACTTCAACTTGCAATTACTTTTTGTTTTTACTTCTACATGTTACCAGATTTCCTCCCAAAAACATACAATACCTTGAGGTGGACCTTCTATCAACAACTGACCTTTCATAGTCTACATTTGTATACACCTCCATCTCCATGGAGAGTTTACCTTCTCTTCTGAATAACAATCCTCTTCCTGGATGCCGAAGGATTCTTTTTACTAGCTACAAGTGTCTCTCTTAGGGATCATGCATGAATTGACTAACCACAACATAAACAATGTTTGACTTAGTGTGGGATAAGTAGACAAAATTTCCTACAAGTCTCTAGTATTAGGCCTTCTCTATTTCTGGGCTCTCCTCATCACTTCCAATCTTGTGGTTCTACTCAATGGGTACAGTGAATTTTTTACGACCTAATTTACCAGTCTCTGAGGAGGTGGAGCACATGCTTCCTCTAGGAGATGAAGATACTTTGTCTGGAATAGGCAACCTCTATCTCAAAAAAATACTTAAGCTTTCATAAGTCCTTCATTTCAAACTGAGTTGCTAGCCTCTCCCTCAGAGCCTAATTTTCAATCTCACAAGGGAGAGTGTTGTAATATCATTGATATTTAGGATATGCAAAATATCTCATTGTATCTTGATATTTATGTTTCTAGGTAGGGTTTCCTTATTTCCTATTTTAAGGCTTGGTTGTTTACCCTATAAAAGGGAGATTAGAGATTTTATTATTTACACAATTAAATATACAGTTTTCTTTTTTTCAACTATCTTTCTTCATGGAGTATGACTGTGCAAGATTCTTCAAAATATCATTGGTAGTGGAGAAGAACATGCTGTTCTGGTGGATAATTGGGGTCATAAATGCCGCAACCTGGTCATAGTAAGAGAGTCTTCATTGTCTCAAGCTTTAAACCTTGGGTCATGTTTTGGCTGGACCATTTTGCATTCAATATGATTCAGCTTCTTATGTCCTTTGAGAGTAGCACAAATCAATTGGGCACTGAAGATAGTTACAACCATCAAGTCGATACAAACACTGCAAGATTGGGAGGTCATTAGGACCCAAGAACTAGGAGAAAGTATGGCAGCGTAAGCGTCCAATTCAAAAAGGAGAAAGTAGAACTTTCAAACAGCCCCTAAAGGAAACAAGATTAGAGTGAATTGACTCTTGGGACTGGAAGAGGGCTCGCTGGCGATTAGGTCTGTGGTGACGATGGCATGGATGCGGCACAAGAAGGTGGTCCTCCCTGTGTGATTGCCAGCCTGATTGGCAATGACAGCGAGGGTGAACAATAGCAAGTAGTTAGACGATGGTAGAAGCAGAACACTCGAGATCGGGAACTATGATACCAACTTGGAAGAAAGGAAACTGCATTCTAATAAAATCACTAATTGATACATATAGGCTAAATCTAATAAAAGGAATACGGGAAATACTGGAACAAAATCTGTCCCATTTAATCTCAATAGTTTATCCTAAATTAGTGTCTATTTACATCAATATTAGTAACCACTTAGTCATAGGCTCCATGTTATGCGTAGGTAAAGAGAAGAGATATTGTACAGTCATATCCTTACATATACAAAGAGATTGTTTTCGGATTCGAATCCATGACTAACAAGTCATCAAGACACAACTTTACTATTGTGTCAGGACTCGTCCTCTAGTGAAGCACGAAGGAAGAAAAAGCTTCTTATCAAGTAGTCAAACTTTGAGTTTTATCAATGCCATTCTAACATAAATGGTAAGTCACATCAAGCAAAATGATCAGCCTCTAACATCTCAGTATTGGACTTATAATAGAAATAAAAAGATGTCATCTATATCATGCATTCGGAGAAAAGAAACTTACCATGAGAACTAATACAAAATCTTCTGGGAATTGATCTTCAAGCTGATAGACTTCAAGAAACTCACTGTTAGCTTTCATGACCGATTCATAAAAAATGGAAATTAAGAAGAAAACAGCCAAATCAGCTCCAAAGATGTAGGCATACAGATCAATTTCCTTTTTCCCACCACCAATGACGGAAAGTATGCGATATGGAAACCCAATTTGTTTAAAAATACCAGCATGTTGAGCTTTTTTAATCTCATTGGATACATCTCCCGCTGGAGTTAATGAACTGTACCATTCTTCAGCAGCAAATTCAATTGGAGGGGAGGCATATAACACCTCAAAAACAACAAGACACAAGTTTTCATTTTCTTCACCTTTTTCAATGCTCTGTACACGAACCCTACTTGCTGAGTGCAACTTAAAATGGTTCTCCTCTTTGCATCTCCTCTTATGCAAGATCTTCAGCAACTTATTTATTCTTGATTCAATTTTCTTTGGTTGAATTCCCTCTTTTGGCCATGAGTTAACTTCCATAGACAGCTGAACAAAGTAAGGGGGAGTTTCTGCTTCCCATGTCAATGATTTCCAGTACCTACAGAGGCTTCTGATCAACAGTTTCAGTATATTTTTCAGTGGTATAAATAATCTCTGTAATCTCTCTTGGTAGGTGGAGCACTTTAAATCCTCTGTGTAGCTCTGATTTCTTCTCTTATAAAGGCTGAGATCTGCAGTAATTATCCAACCCCCATCCTTCACAGTTATGGAGATTTGCAAGAGAGTGAATATATATACCAGGAAGAATGGTAAGTTGCTTGTCACAAAAGACGATGTTATTTTCTTTGCAGGAAATCCTAATTTTTGAAGTAAGCTCGCATGGAATGCAAACTCAGTGTGTTGAATGATGATTTGATACAAATACTGAAGCAAAATGCACACCTCCGTATAGATTAGCATAATAACCCAAAATATGTAACTGGGACCAGTATTTTGACAGAGAGCATATAAGAAGAGTGCTGCTAGATAGACCACAGAAAGCAAACTGAAGTACCATAGATATATTAGAATAAAGCAGCAATAGCAAACAACATCATTATTTGACCTCATTCGGGACCACATGTAACGTAAAATAATTCCAATTTGGAGGCAAGCAGTAGCAGGCACAGTATGCTCATGAATAGAGTGTGTGGAAATTGTAGGTTCCAGAGGTTCAGCACCCATATTCTGATTCTCAATTTCAATCTCATAGTACTCCTCATCCTCTGAAGAATCTTCAGTTGACTCTAGTTCTCCATGTTCTATCTTCAGATAGTTCATTAGATTATTAACTGCCATATTTCCAAGCGACTGCACCTGATATACTCCATTCCCTATGAAATGTATAGCTGAAACTAAAGCATTTTTCCTGGCTGGAAGTTTACAACGATTTCTTATTTCTAAATCCAAAACATCATTATTTTTAGTTCTTTCCTTTAACTCCACAATTCCATGTAAAGAATCCATTGGATACTTCCGGTATTGTGGTACCAATGGATTTTTTGATTTTTCACTCAGTAGAGATTGGTTCCCATCAAATGGGCCTCTTGACTCACTAGTTATATCATGATCTTGCTTCCTGGATCCATTTTCCTCATGCAAATCTAGGTGTGCATTGCTACAATTTGCTTCAGTGCTCATATTATGAAGCTGATTTTGAAGATTTAGCATCTCTGATTTCATCTTTTCTACCTGCAAGCTTCGGAGATGCTTCAACTCTTCAGCTTTACGTATGTGCCGCAACTGAGCTATCTTCCAAGCAGATTTCTTCTCCTGCTGTCTAAGTATAGCGCCAATCTGCTCTTTCTCGAGATATTTTGAAACATAATCAAACTCTGAAAATGAAAACATGTATGACTGTAGTGCTACTAACACAAATATTATGATTTCCACAAATGCTGATCTAGATGTAATTCGAAATCCATAATCATACTTGTGGAATCCAACCAATTCTTTCATGGATTCTATTGAACCATGTTTGATATCACTGAAGTCTCCAACAAAAGGAGATTGATATGCAAGAGACATGACAATAAGGACAAAATTGTACATCCTTAAGAATCTAAATATTTTATTTCCCTGCTTTAGTATTTTTAGCCTCATTCGGAAGAAAACCAGAGCAAAACAAAGATAGCCAAGATGCAGAATATCATATTCAAGAGTTCCTGTAATCAAAATCAATGAAAGAACAAAATCTAGCAAGTGACAGTAACTATAAAGCCTCAGGTGGTCGATGAATGTCCAGTATCCTTTTGTTTCAAATGAAAGATCATTTAGTACAGAAGCAGAGTTCCATTGAGAGAGTATTTTTTGATACACCTCTAATCCAGTGAGACAAGAAGACTGGTCAGCACGGAATTTGAAACATGAAAACATGAAAACCCCATAATACCAAATAAGCATACGAGGGTCATCGACAATAATTCCTGCAGTAAAGGCATTTAACATAAATTATTTGGGAGAAGTTATCACACAAGACAAGAATATCACAATTAATGCAGTTCTAAACTATCACTAATAATAATAAGCACCTTCTAGTGTCAAAACAGGCTTTGGGTTTGTTACATGTGATGCGCATTACCCACAAGATATATACCTGATACTAACTATCTGAACACACAGAGAGACATGAATTAATGGAAAGATACCTAGCCAACATTTTTTGCAGTTGCTAAAATATATATTTGATACTCTCCAGCAGTCATGACATGGTACTTGTTCTTCAATTTGTTGGTTCGTAAAAGTGAGGCGCATCCAAATAGCCGAGTATTCAATAACAATGATGGAAGCAAATAGCATAACAAAAACAGGCCATAGTTTTTTAATAATTAGCCGATGAAGAAGAATACAAGCAGCAAGTGATGCTATATAGAGCAAAGAGATGGCATTCAATACAGCAAAACTAGCAAGAAGCAAAGCAATCATGTTGATTTCAAGACCAAATAAATTGAACATATTTTCCATCCAGAACTTCAAAGATACTTTTAAAACAGTCTTCTGCATCTCCATCCTCTCTTTTCTCAAGAAAAGAATCCGCTTTCTATTCCACTTCAAGCTATCCTTGGAACTCTCCCAGAAATGAAAATGTCTAATTTCTTTGGCACTGTCTCTTTTGAGCCCTGAATCTGGCCCTTGTGATAATGCAGAATTAATAGTTGGCATTGAATGACTTCTTCCACCTCTTTTAAATGTTGGTGAAGTTGAATTTTCTAATTTTTTGCTTTGTGGGGTACAGGCAGTAGTTTCATTAGGAACTTCTATAGGATTGAATAGAGGACAAGGCTCATTCCATTTTCCTCCATTTCCATAAACATGCCTTTTCTCCATCCAATGAAAAACATTGTATTGAAGTATACATGCTACAATAACTACAACCTTTCCCCTTAAACCTGACTCCAAACCTTTAAAACCAGGTTTATACAACTGTAAACCCATAAATAAAGATAACTGGAAGTGCTTTTGACCAGGGAACATCTCAGCCTGATCTCCCCACATCTGGAAAAGATATTCAACCATTATAAGAAGTCCTGAATAAACTAGAAATACTTTTGCAATAATCTGAGACAACTTTGGTAATCTTGAACAATTAATTAAACCGAGAAGATACAGGAAACCAAATGCACTTATAGGTGATAAGGATGCATAAAATAGGGCAAGATATAGTATTTTCTCGGCATGCCGAACCAAAAGACATCTGGCAAAAGCAAGAGGTCCTATTTCTGGTGCATCATAGTCACTTGATCCAGATCTTTTGCTTTGCCTCCTTTCATAGCTATATAGCTGCATCACGACCAATACAGCCAAAGATCCCCAAATGTTTTGCAACATTGAAGATGCTGGGTTATAACCAAATGCATTTTGAAGATCAATGATCCTGGGAAACCAAATCTCAGAGCTGGAAAAGACGCCAATGCTGTAAATGGATACAAACACCACTATAGCATACACTTTCATAGGATACCAAAGATGCTTTCTTGTTTTCCCTACAAGTTGTCTTCCACTAATCCACAGTAGAAGAAAGAATAAGTAACCAAATGAAGCATAGTTGGGCGTGCAAAGGTATGTACTGAAGAGAATTGTTAGGAAGGCAATGTATTTGCCACATAACCGATAAATGGAAAGGAAATTCTGTCTTATGACCTCCAGATATGAAATAGTCTTCCTCTCTGAATAATTAAATAGAATAGTTAGAAAATTAACATCCAGTAAACACTTTTGGCTAAATATGTAGCTTAATTTTCTTAAATCAATCAAGTAACAGAAGAATAAGTGTTAATCTTAAGACAATAAGGAATTTATTTAGCAAAATAAAATGAAATGGAAATCCTCGAGCATAGTCAATATTTACTGGAGTTCGTACCATGAGTTCCCTGGCTCTCACTAGATCTTGGACTATAACCTGATAAACGAACTGGTTTGATCAAGAACGCTCTCAAGATGCTAAAGCCAACTGGAGGGCAAGATGTTTGCCGTACAATAGCTGAAAATGAAAGGAGTGTTTGATGCCCATGATTGTGA
The DNA here is from genome assembly GCA_007407185.1 of Glycine tomentella. NCBI lineage: Eukaryota > Viridiplantae > Streptophyta > Magnoliopsida > Fabales > Fabaceae > Glycine > Glycine tomentella. The sequence goes on from PYAF01005891.1 coordinate 559,550, forward strand.
ATTGCACAGAAGCAAGCGAGAACTGATATTTGGAAGAAATCCACTGAATGGATATGATTAAGCAGGCCTGCAACATTCACAAATCACAAGAATGATATCATAATTAAATAGAATGACTTTGTTGAGGTTGTAGAAATTTTACATTTTCATGAAAAGTGAAAACACATGTCAAGCTTATTCTTGCATAAAAAAAATTACCTAATTGTGAGAGAATCTGAAAAGCATATGAACCCTTCTGGTCCAAAGTTTTGGAGATCAAATCAAGTTGAAGAATGAACTGAAGGGCAAACTGTGCTTCACTTATAAGGATAATAGCTTGGCGTAATTTATAATTGATTGCATTGCTTAAAAGATAAATTAAAAAGAAAATCACTGCATGTAAAAAGAGTATGCAGTTAGTAAATTAGGAATGTCAAGATAAAGTATATAAGTGGTGCGGATAACCCTCACCTCACAAGTCAGTTTTGAGAGGTTAAGTTAGGTCCAAACCCAACTCAAAGAGGCCATCAATGTCTATCCTAATCTATTAACAGAACACCTATCATATCATCCAAGCACCAAGCCCAAAAAGTGTTGGGCATGAGAGAGTGAATTGGAGAAAAAATCTAAGTCCCACATTAGCTATAGAAACTGCCAAGATAAAGTATATGAGTGTGGGGAAACCCTCACTTACAAGCCGGTTTTGTGGGATTAAGTTAGGTTTAAACCCAAACTCTAAGAGGGAACACTTCTACATCTCAAACTACTCTAAAGACAATACAATGTTTCAGAGAAAGTTTCAGTTTGATGAATAGTCCATGTAAAACTCTCCACTCTATAGATATAGAAGAAATTGCAACATCATTATTGTAACTCATGTTTTTCACTTGTTTTGATAACTTGAGTGATTTGAACAGGTCAAATCTTGTGGTTCACAGGTATTGTAAAACTCTTCATATTAATGGTGGATCAAAACTACAAAAATTGGTAACAGGAGGGACAACATCTTATGCATACAGAAAATACAAATTAGAATAATTCCTTATAAACAGTATATTAATAACCAAATATATAAAGAACAAAGGAGGAAACGGTTGGCCATTGAACTTACTATAAACAGCATGAACGATCCCAGATCTTATTGCAATTATAAATATCAATATCAGCACTACAGTGTGTGAGCACTTGCGTAGTCCCCATGCTATGGTAGCCACAACTAATAATGTCTCTTCTTCCTCTAGAAATTTCACAACGAAAACAAATAAACAATAAGACATTTTATCCTAAGAACAGCAAAAGGTATAAGCATTGAACTTACTATAAGCATATGCCAAAATATGCAAGGATACTTGAGCAAGCCAATACAAAGTTAAATTGGAAGAATGCAAAAACACATTTAAGAAGCATTCTTTTATTTCTTAAACTATAATCTATAATAATTATATTATCAAGAAGATAAATGAAGGATTGATAACATATTTCATATTTCCAGAAAAATGGATACTTATTTAACACATTGTCCTGTTAGTGATGTTGTCAAAAGGCAAAAATTAGCAGCACATTTTGCTATGCTTTACATGGACAAGGTGCATGATAAAGACGAGGCTTATATGGGGAAAAAAAAATTCCGAAGGCGTGAAACATATAAATCAAACAAGATGCATTATTTCAAAAATGTGCCAACAATGCTTTCTTGCTTATTCATTTGTTAAATCAATATTCTGAAAGTGACAGAATACATCAAATTTAAATGTGTTTCAGAAATGAATCTCTTCCACCCAAAGCCAATAAGACTTGATTAAATTTTTGCCAAACAAAACAACCAAATGTTATGTACCTACATTAGCACATATTTCATAATCTTGTAGAAAATAAGTGAATTTAACTATGGAACTCTTATTCATCATTTCATCACAATTCACTAACAAAGAGTATATGGTTAAGCTTTGTCTATTCAGACCGTCTAGTTTGTCACCTTCCACAACAGATTCATCAGCTGTTAATTGTTCTTGATCAGTAATGCACAATAACACTGAACTGTTCACAAGATTACACATAGCAACAAGAAAACCAAGACCAAATTGGGCAAGCAAATAGTATCCTGGGATAGGGTAATGCCACAAGCCTATAGTTTCCCATATCTCCATATCCTGCAATTGAGTAACAGAGGATGTTAACTAAAAATTCTTCAATTTAATAGTAAGATCTCCCAAAGCCATTAGCAATGTGTACCTTCCATGATTTGTTATTGGAGAAAGCGAATGCTACATTGAAGATATACGTGCTAGATACCCAAAACAGAATGAAAACAAGAAGCATGCCATTTAAATGCTGCAACCGCAACAAGGAAGGGAAGGCATACAAGATGAATCCCACATAAGCAAGCAATCCAAATGAGCACAGACTAGCGAAGTGAAAACTCCATAATGATAGAACCAGCAAGGAAATCTGCAAGGTGTACCAATTAATGAAATTAATCAACTCATAAAAGTTCATGAGTCATGATAACAGGCTCAAGTTGATCTAAGATATCAAAAAGAGTTTTGCAAGTTTCAAGTGTTTATATCAGTACGTCCAATTCTTCAATTTATTATATACCCCATTGTTGAGAAGCTTCTCGTTATGCAAAGGTAAAGGAGAGGGATATTGTACGCAGTCTTTCCTTTGCATAACAAATATGTTGTTTCTGGATTTGAACCCATGACCAAAAAGTCATCAAAACTTTACCGCTATGTAGACTCACACTCAATACATATTTCTTCAATGATTAAAAATAATTTTCAATTGTTACCATGACCTCAGAATTCAGAAGCCACAGTGCAGAAATAAAAAGGACACAGAATGAGGGAAAGTGGATATTATTTTCCAATAATTCAGAGAGTATGTTAGATCCAAACCAGCTAGAGATATCTCAGTTTTATATCAGATAGTTATATAATATTTAATATTCTATGATATTATTTACTTATTTTAAAAAATCACAAAAAACAGTGAATAGAAACTATCATTATTGCTAAGTAATTTTGAAGTTGGACTTTTAAATTTATAAATACAAGACATAAAAATTCTATGCTCGATAATTAATATTATAAATATAGTAGAAACTTTTAATATTCAATATAATATGCATATAAGAAGTTTTATATTTAATTGTTACTTTTTTTAATAATATACCATCATATTTATGTTTGTTTCTTAAATTATAATTAATGTTGCTATTAATGCTTATTCTCAGGTGACATTTACTTATATATACTAGATTTTAGACCCGCAATGTACGGGTTCAATTAAATTATAGTTTTTTATATTCGTATTTATTTCTATTTAAAACATATATAAATTATTATTTTTTAATATTTTTAGTAACATTAAATATAATTACATTTAAATTGAGGGAAAATTAATTATATTTTTAATTTGAGGAAAAATATTTTTAGTAACATTAAATATTTATTTCTATTTAAAGATTTTTTTCTACTTTTTTTTTAA
>PYAF01005891.1:563117-591031 GCA_007407185.1 Glycine tomentella
AATTATACTTTTTCTGAAAAATAAAATTAAGAATAATTGAAAAAATGCTAATATAATGTTCAATGTTATTATTTAAAGTACTAATATAATAGTCAATATTTGTTTATGTCTTATCTATTATAAATATTTTGTTTTTCTAATTAAGTCAATAATTTTGTATTATGAATGGTTCCAAATTTATTTATGTATTTATAAAATTATTACTTTAAATTATTATTTTTTGTAAAACATATTTTAAAGTAGTAGTAATATAATATTATTACTAATTAATACCAAAATTATAAAAAATAAAATTTAATTATTGAAATTGTATAATAAATAACATGTTATTACTTAATATAAAAAAATCAAAATTAGTTTTTAATTATGAAAATTGAATATTAAATAGTACTAATGTGAGTAAATTAATTCTTCACAAATGTTGCGAAAAAAAGAAGAAAAAACGCATGATAAGTGGCTATTATAAAATTGAAACTTTGATCCATGGCTAATATTTGTTCAAGTAAAATTTACTATATAGAATATAGATAGATAGTATATGATTAATAAAAAAACATATATAATTAAAAAACAGCAATCCCCCAACTGTATGACTGTTTGGGGTTAGAGAGTGGCTAATTGGGTTTTGTTATTCTCACCACCTTTTTTTACTCTTCCATTCCCCAGTTTTTTTTTATATCCTATTTTATCCCTTTCTTCACCCCCTCCCTTCTCTTTTAACACAGCAGAAACGGATTTCCATTGTGTTAATTTGTTAGAAAAAAATATTACACATCGAAATATGTTTCCACTATATTAACTATTTTCATAAAAAAAAATTAACACAACGTGGAGACATATATCCGTTGTGTTAAACTTTTTACGAAAATAATTAGCGCAACGAAAACAAATTTTCCTTAAAACAATGGCTTGTCCTTGCAGCAGCTTGAAGTGAATAATTCTCTCCCCAATGGTCTATTCAAGGAAGAGGTTTACATGCAACAACCCATAGGATTCAAAGCACATGATAAAGTCTCTTGTTTGAAGGCTTAACAAAGCTATCCCGGAGCCTGGTTTGATAGGCTTAAGGTCATGTTACTTCAATTTGGCTTTTGTACAAGAAAGTGTGATCCTTCTTTCTTTGTTTATTCCAAAGACTCTATTGTTATTTATGTACTTGTCTACGTGGATGATATCGTCACTGGAAGTCACAGCTCTCACATTCAACATCTCACTCAACGACTGAACTCTGGTTTCTCTCTAAGAGTTGGGTGATCTTGATTACTTCCTCGACATTGAAGTCAAATGGTGTGCCAATGACTCTCTTTTGCTTTCTCAAGGTAAATACATTTGGGACCTCTTGAACAAGACCAATTTATCTTAAGCTAAACCAGTATCTTCCCCTATGAAGCCTCCCAAATTAACCTTCTCAGTCAATAAGGTCTGTCAAGCTTTTTGTGACTCAGATTGAACCTCGGATTTGGATGATAGGCACTCCACTTCAGGTGTTGGACTTTTTTTCTCGGTCCTAACCTCATCTTGGTGGTAAAAGAAGCAACAAGTTGTGGCCAGGTCTAGCATTGAGGATGAATACCAGAGCCTAGCTTATGTTGCTCCTGGACTCATTTGGCTGAAAACCCTTCTCTTTAAACTCAATGTGCACATGAGCAACATATTATTCCTCAAGTTTTTGTGATAACTTGAGTACAATTTCCGTGGCCCACAATCTTGTTTTGCACGTGGGGAGCAAGCACATGGAACTGGACATCTTCTTTGTTAGGGAGAAAGTTCCCAGCAAACAACTCCAAATACATCATGTCCCAGCCTCTGCACGGTGTGCCGATCTGTTTACCAAGGATCTCTCTCCAACCAACCAATTTTGAGGCACATTGATCCAAGCTCGGTGCGTGATCTTCGGGGAGGGGGGTATTAGGGTATGTACAGATATTGTATCACCTAGATGTTCTAAACCTTTCTGATATAACTGTTGCATGTATTCAGTTTGTAACATTTTCTGTTATGAGTCGATCACGGAGCCTCTCCATTGCCGAGGCTCATTGTACATAGGTTCAGATTCACATCAATGAAATTAATCTTTAGTACTCTCTCTCTCTCTCTCTCTCTTTCTGAAGTTTAATAGAGGACAATGTGTCTTTCCCAAGTGGGAATGATGGTACAACACCTCCCTTACAAACATATTTCAGGAAAAAGAAACTTGAAAAGAAGGCAGAGTTGGAAGATTTTGACCAAGTTAATAGTAACCTCCCCACTATTTTGGCGCAGGCTGAAACAGTGTTTTAAATAGCGTCCATGGCGCTGCCATAGTGGAATGGCATGGATGATTTTTTGCCAATCGCCATAGGCAATTTGTGAAGGATGTCCCGCCATGGCAGTGTCATAAGTCACAATGGCGTGTTTACACGACGGAATTTTGGCTTTCCATCATGTTCCGCCATCCGCCATTGATAACACTGGGCTGAAAAGAAGGAAGTGAAACGTGTGCATGTTCGGCATTAGTAGAAGGCAGTGTTTTAGTTGTGGGTGCGATTGTTATTTAGGTCTTGCATGTATGTGGGATACCATAAATACGCTATTTAGATTAGCAAAGGAAGTTTAAGTATGCCTATGTAACTTTTGCTGGAGTTAGTCCATGCTAATGATTTCTTCGTTGTTATTTTTTAATTGTTGCTGAGTTATTACCCACCAATTTGCACCAACATTCTTTAATTTAGGTTCGACTATCAGTCAATAACTATTGTTCCAACTTTTTGTTGATAATATTATTTGTATAGATTCTTGCATTTCTTGTTTCCAGAAACTTTTTCCTTTAATTTTTGTTCCTATATATGAAAGGTGCTTATCAATATCATTTTTGAAATTTCAAGAATGATATTGATAAACAAAGATACTAGGTGCTAGGTTTGGGGCTTGCTCTCAAGCTAAAAATCAGGAGATAAAAAAAATCACTAAACATTAGCTACTAATAAGATCCTATAAAAAAGGAAATAATATTAATTCTCCCAATAATTACAAGAGTTTTATTAATCAGTATTCTTAAAGATATTGGTTAAGAAATTAAAAAATAAAATTATTTATTTATTAATCATAGGAAAGTGTAAAAATAATTTTAATAAAAATATTTTTACTTTAAATTTTTTAATCAATATCCTAAATATTGGTTAACATTTGTCTAATTACAAATATACAGCTAATCACTCCATAATTTTCGGAATTAATACAATCCCTTGATTTTAGAATCCTTCTAAAGGAATCCAGCACACGTCATAGCAAACATTAAACACAAATTTTGCACGTGATTTTAACAATTAATAATCTACTGATTAAAAAATAAACAACAAAATGGATGGCAGGGGTACCGGAAAACCATATGTTAGAAAGTTAATACTAAATGACCGAGAAACAGCTGCTCGCAATAGGAAATTAATATGCCTGGCATCAGACCTGTCAGAAAATTATAAATAAAAAAAAAAAGAGATAGAAGAAATAAAACATTGTCAGTTCCCACAAAAATGAAAATCAAAAGGTTCAAGAAGCAACAGACTGATGGGGAGACCTCATACATATGTTTAATGGATATTGTATTTATAAATATCCTCAAACATAAAACTAGTTATAAGTTGGAATCATGAATTTGAAACCAAGATGGGAAGGCAATGGGTTTGACTAGATAACAAATCAACAAAAAAAAAAAAGGCAATTATTTTGGCAAAGATACCTGATTGATGCATCTTGTACATATGAGAAGCTTCTTAGCCAAGTGAGAGGAGTAATTTAATTATTTTATCTAAAATATATTTAAACTATTATACTTCATGCATACAAAAAAAAAAAAGAGGGATAAAGAAGAAGCAAATAAATGAAGGGCTTTCTACAAAATTACAAATCATGCGTGAGTATATTTACATCCCACCCATTTATCAATCTTAAATCATCTTATTAATATTGTCAGTATCATCTTCACATACAAATGCAAGTGAACTATTACAAGACGAAAAGAAAAGAACAATCATATTGTGGAGTTAAACCAGACCATCAACATTGCAAATTTGCAATTCAAAACTTCATTATTGAAAAGGCAAGCAAATAAAAAGAAAAGAATAAAGCAAGAAAGAAAGAAAGAAGGATCAAATGACGAAGCTGCCAGTTTTACTTGGATTCTTGAAGAAAATGAGAATGTTTTTTGGGAAGAAGCTGCTCAGTCAAGTCACTTTCTCTTGTAGATGTGATGATTTCCATTTCGGCTAGCTCACTTCTAATCCAAGATAACTAGAACAAGGGACAACGAAGATTAGTGATCGAAACTAAAGGAAATCTTAAAAAGGGATAGCAAAAAGTCTAGGCCAACTACTTGTATGAGTGTATCATCGTGTCATATATCACCATAAGTTCCCACTCTTAAATTTAGGGTTTGGGTTATAAGACGAAAATAGTCCTCTACTTATATACATTATATTGGTCATATCAATAGTTGATTTGGAATCTCCTGTACACATCCCTCACGTGAGGAACTAGAATATCAAGCGTGCAATTTGCAAAATTGAACATCTATGGATAGTCTAGCTAATAATAACTAAATATACAAATAGACCCAACAACAATTATTAGGATAATTCTGATACCATCTTAAATTTTAAGTTTGAGTCTAACTCAACCCTTAAAACTAAGTCAAGTTAGGATTATTTTTCAGTTATGTACTTTATGTTGGATGTGGAATCTCCTACACACCCCCTTCATGTCAAGAGCTAGAATCTCAAGCGTGAAGTTTGTAAGACTGAGCATTTGCAATTTTAGGTTTGAAATTTTTGATTTTGAATTGAACTTAACCCCTAAAGTTAACTCATAAAGAGAAAGTTACTCCTCAATTATATACATTATTTTGATCACATCACCAAATGAGTGGAATCTCCACCTACCATATGCTGGAGTTTTACTTTTGAATAAAGCTAATCTTGCAACCATTTAGTCTAGGTTAAATTTAGAAATTCCATTGATAGGTAAAACTTTGAAAACCCAGCATTTTTAATCCTCAAAAGCACAAGAGTCAGCATGCTCATTTATATAGTTGATTCCCTCCACCATCCACAAACACATAATGGTAAATAACTACCTTATTATACATTACATATTGACTCTTCTTTCAACGATATAACTGTGTTCGGGGCACATCTAATATTCTTACCATAATGTAGAAAAGTAGAAGTGAAAGACCAGAAATAACTTCTGACCATTCTGACTTTGTAGAAAGTTTGAACAGCCCAAAGTGGTAAAAAGTCCACTTAAAGGTCTCGGGGAATTCAATCGGAAGTTGACATATGTACAGCAAAATGATATTGAAGCCAGCATAAAAAAGAAGATATCTCCACCACCTACAAGTTCATAAAAACCAGAATTATTGAACTTATTAAATTCAAATTCTAAATTTTGTTGTAACAATAATTGGGTCAACTCAAGGATAAGATAACTAAAACTCAAACTTTATAACCATTAACAAAAAATTATTTGTTATTAATTTTTTCAAAACAAAAAATGTCACATATTTTACTAAAAAAACCCAACATATAACTCTTTTATTTAAAATGCTTAAAAAAAAGTCTCTTTAATTTTTAAGTCTCACTTAAAGTCGGGTTTATCCTGAACAATAAAATAGTATTATCATAACTCTTTTGCTTAAGGAAGGGGGAGCTTACCGAAAGATACCTAAATAATTGCTTGTCCATGACCAATCCACAAGTCCTATACTGCTACAAATGAAAAAAGGCAAAGAAACCCAAGATACATGACTAATCCCAGTAATCAATTGTACAGCAGGCAACAATAAGCAGCATACGCCCTTGAGATGAGATCCTACAACCCAAAAATCAATATCCATTTATAATTACATAGAAACAAACAAATCAATTTGTTATTGTTATTCAGTCGTTCACAATTTTATTTTTAAAAACATAAATTAAAATCCTAACCACTTAACTATTAATATTATGTACCAGTGATTTGGTTTTTAGGCCACAATTACAGTACAAGATATAGACAACACAAGGTTTTCCCCTAACAAGGAGTCTCTTTCTCCATTCAGAAATTATGAATAAGTAAAACTAGTCAATGAATAACCACCCCCAAACCCATACACAAAGCATCATGCACTAACTATCACATCATTCTATATCTGTCTAAATAACTGTACAAAGACAAAAATAATAATTTAGTCCAAGACCCAAAAGGCCAAAACTACCCAAAGAACTGCCTAAAGACACAATTACTACACAAATAGTATTAATTCAAGGCAAGTAGATCTAAGTATGCTTAGTCTTTCTCACAAACTTTTCTTGGCCTATCATCTTGTCATGAAACAGTCATCCAAAGACCCTGAGAAAGGTCTTTATTATTGTCGCTGCCACTTGTTTTGTGACAAACTTTTTGTAATATAGAAAAATAAACTTTATTAGAGAGAACAAGTCAAGTCCAAAAAAGGGGTAAGTTAAACCATCCTTGAAAAATAAACACAGGAAAAGAAGACAGAAACAAACTCCAAATAATCAATAATGCAAAAAGTACCTCTGTATATCAGTAATGGTAACTCGTTTTAAACAAACATGAGCAGAGCACGGGAGAAAAGCCATAAACACAACCCTAACCCAAAGCAGAAGTTAGGGCAAAAAGAGAAGTTTTTATGGCAAACCTATCAGCAGAACAGAAGAACATAGGTGCCCAGAATGAAAATCTCTCCATGCATCTTGTCCAGATCCATTTCCATAGATTTCAATTATAGAAAGAAAGGTTGCTAATGCTTGTGTGACCAAAAAGTACTCTCTCAGCAAAGTCTTCCATGACTGTACTCTGCAAAACCATTTCATACAGTATTTGTAGTGTACTCTAAATGGAAATGCACTGATGAGAAAACCTCTAATCTTTCTTTATCGTTGAAAAACTCTATAAAAAAAGGTAACCAAAAGACAGAAATTCCAAGTACCTTATAAATCCAATCAGCTGAGCCCACTGAGCATCCACAGTACTCCACTGATCCCCCTCAATGACCAAAACAATATGAAATACGGCATGTGAGAGTAGGGTCAGAGAGGATAACATTAGTACAGACCATGATATCAAAGATTGTTGTTGGACACGACATCCTGTTTGCAAAACAAGAAAAATGATTTACTACATAAATAAAAGATATAACTAATTATATTAGCACCTAAAATACTAGGAAAAAAAGTGCCAAGTGATGAAATGATAGAAACAGAATAATAAATTTTGGGATTGCATCGCCAAATTCCCTATTGTTCCTCTGGTTTCTTTAGGTGGAAGTAAAAGGCATGAAAAATCATGTATTTAAGAATACATAGCGAGGATAAGAGCAAGCTTCTCACCCTTTCTAGAAGCAGTGTACTGAATGAAAAGAAATGCCATCAAATCAAGCAAAGATATCAAACTCCAGTTAAGCATAGATGCTGCATGAAACATAGAAAAGGCATCAATTGCAACGTTGACAATGAAATCAACTTCGGTCATACAAGGGACTTCATCAAGCTATCCCACTCAAACATAAGATGCAATAACTTTTATAATTACAGTCACAGACAGTTGCAACGGTTAGATTTCAGCTTAAAGTTGTCCAACAAATATATAAGTTGTACCATGAGAGTTCAGACAAATAACACGAGACTTCCTAACACCCCCTACCAAACATATCAAGCGAATGAGTAATATGAACTATGAATTTTGATATCATGTTAAATTTCAACTTAAAACTAATTAATATTAACTGAAGTTACTCAACATATATATAAGTTTTACCTCGATAATTGAGACAGACGATAATTGAGATAGACAATGTGAGACTTCCTAACAGTAATAAAAGGGTTGTGACATTATATGAAAAAAAAATATATACATAGGTTCATGCATAGATAGATAGGTACATAAATAAGATAGTGTCTGTTTTTTAATTAAAAAAGCAAACGGTCCAAACTAATCATATTTAACCAGTTCAAAAACGCCCGAACATTGTGATTAGTCAAAATGAATAGAGTAAATACTAAATAGTGTATGCACTAGCAGTTAAAGTAATTTTGTATTATCATATAATCACAAACTATTATTTAAGTTTATTGACTATTATAATAATTATATATCTTAATCATACCAATATGTCTAGTTGTGATTGATTGATGTGTATAATTTTTTACACTTTGTATATGAAAATTAAACTCAAATGAATAACGTGAATTCTATCGCTTGCTCAAATTGAAGGTCAAATTCATATAAAGTTAGTGACTAGTATTATTTAATATACAATCTACAGAACTGGAATGTGAAGTACCTGCCGTCAAGCAAAAAAAAAAAACACGTAGAATAGGTTAAAATATTGGACGCATTTCACATGATATCGTGAAGAAAAGAGGAGGATGTAGGTTCAACAAAACTAAGCGCTAAGAAATTGGAACGGTGAAGCAAACCTATTAAAAGGAGCATAGGCAATGCGAATCCAGGGATAAACCTCGTCATTACCACTGTTTAAGATTGAAAAATAAACTGTGTTGTCAGTGGCTACATCACAGAGCGATAGAACTGATCAATCCACGTGTGGAACCCAGAAAGGGTTAATGTGGTAATCGAATAAAAAAACGACGCCGCATCGTGTTGCTGTGGACCAAAACAGAAACAGACCAGTGAAGAAGAATGATGCGGGGATTCAGAAAGATTGAATGGGGAATGAAGATTCAGAAGAGAGAGAATGTCGTTGAGATTGAGACGCGACGAAGCGTGTTCTACGCTTACGATTTGTTTGAATCGTTGCTGGGCCAAAACTCCGTGCGTTCAAGTTTTTCTTCGCTCCTGAAATGGAGGCAACTGAATTCGCTTATTCAAAATCCTACAAGGGTAATATTGGTACTCCGCTTTTTCTCGCTTTGCCAAACAGTTAGATGCACAGGCAAAAAGGAACATGAGCAAACTAAAATTACAATAATCACCCCCAAACATTTTAGAGTGAATGGTCCGATCAATGGATGGGGATTTGACGTTACATACATAGTGCTTCTTGTTACATGCATGATGCCTTACTACTCACGCAACTGAGGAACGTGTTCTGGATACATAGATGCCTAGGAAATGAGATATGTAATTATAATTTGGCTTAAATATTTCTTTTTCTAAATTAATATTTTTTTCATTTTTGTTTCCTGCAAATTTATTTTTTTCATTTTAATTTTTGTAAGTAGTGATTTTTTAATTTTTATTTTGTGTAATAAAACTTATTTATTTTTAGTATTTGTAAGTTTTTATTTTTTTTATTTTAATCCCTTTAAAAAATTATTCTTTTATTTATACTCCCCATAAATAAGTCTTATAACTTCATTAAAGATTGTATCATTTGTGTGCAAAGCATCATTAGAAATATTTATAATATTTTAAAATTTAATCCAACAGTATATATGATTATGTTTTTATGTGTTCTAATTTAGGAATAGCAACTTTAATAGTCTTAGCTACACGTTGTTTGGTTGGAAGGGAATGAAAAGAAAGAAAATAAATTATAGTTTTTCCTTGTTTAATTCATAAGTTTGAATAGAAAGATAAATGAGGATATGAAAATACCTTTGCTTTTAATTTTTTCCCTTTCAATATTGTAAAATTTTGAAACAAATAAAAATTAGTTTTGGATTAACAACGTGTTCATAGTCACCTTGCTTCTAATATGGTGTTTTTGGTTATCCCTAATTGTCGGACAGAAATTGTCTATTTTCTTATGGTTGATGTCATTGGCACCTCGTTTGTGAAAATACCTTAATTGTTTTTCTTCCTTTGTTGGTTTGTATTTCCCCCTAATAAAAAAAATTAGAGAGTTTGAATAATTGATATGAAACTTTGTGACACGCGTAAATTTATTGGAACAACAAAAAGATAAATTATTATTTTTTTGTTAGAGAATGCTAGAAACCAAATTGGCACAAAACAATTGATTTTATGAGATGAAACGATCGATTATTATAGCTTCAAAACAATTTTTCACAAGGTTTTATCGAGAGCATAAATTTTAAAGCCATTAGTTTTACAAAGGATCCCTAGAAAGTGTAATTAAAGATATTTTGTGTATAAAATTACTTTTAAAATGAAGATAATGTATATTTTTTATTGAAGACAATTATGTTTGAATGATATAAAATTATTATTATAACAATAAATTCTCTCTACACTCTCAGTACATCTGTACATGGATTTGATTGAGATCTTGCCTTTCCGCGTACTAATACTATATCTTTGAAATGCCAATATGGCTTTGTCTATTCTTCAAAAGAAAATATATTAAATATTGACCTTTTTAACACTATTTTTGTTACTTCATGAAATTATTATTCACACTCTTCTTCTTAGCAACAATCCATTGCACTAAGCCGAAGAAAATATAGTCCTCTTTCTTTTTCTTTTTTTTTTTTGTAAAGCGAAAATATAGTCCTTTATGAAAGTAAAGAAAACGTTAGTAAGTATCTTTTGAAGATAAAAATAAAGAATTAAACGAAAAAAATGTTTATAAAAAATAAATTATTGATAGATTAACCCGCACACAGTGGTATGATAAAATTACAACTTACAAGTCAGAGCAACTAGGATTGCTTAAAAATGTTACTACAATACTACATTGATTAGCTAAACACAAAATTATCCTACCTCCGTCCCTAATAAAAAGTTAATTTAATTGTTAACATTAAATTTATCTATAATTATAATATATTTTTTAAATTTATTTTTGACTTTATTGGTAACCTACTCATTTTGTCTCATCTTTGTGTGAAAGAGAAAAAGAAAATTCAAGATATTTTAATAAAAAAAGAATTAATGTATAAGAGGTTAAATTAAATAAAATCTTATAATAAGGATATAAATTATTGTTGAGTATATCTTATAAATAGAGACGATGGGAGTATTACAATTCTAAACTTACTAAAGTAAATGGTTAATTAATTTTTTTAAAATTATTGACTTGTTACTTTTTATTGATAAAAAAATAGTTAACCAACATTATTTTTATAAACAACAATATTTATATAAGAAACACTGCTTAAATATTCAACAAACATTTCTGTTAACTAACTCATCTTATTTTAAAACAATTCTTTTATAAGCAATCGTATTATGAAATGGAATAAATGAATAATGAAATGTACAAGCAAAAACTTCCAACATTTAACAGATCGGTCTTTTCTTTTTTATTTGTTCATTTCTAAAACATGATTTTACTTTTATTTATTTATTTACTGGAAATGAAAAATATTATATATTTTAAGCATATATTTATTTTAATTAATTAATTAACATTTTGTATACTTATATATCATATATGAGGGGGAAAGTAAAAATAACTAATTTAATCACCTTTTTTAGTCTTGATTTTTTATAAATCGGATAGGAAGTAATGTGTTTTTTTTCCTACAATAATGGAATTTAACTTAAAATTAAAACTTCACGTGAATTATCAAAAACTCTATCACTAAATTAATCCTAGTGGTATGCATACTTTTGAATTTAATTCTCTAACTTTTGAAAGTACGTGAAATTAATTATTTTTTATGTTTAATTTTAGTATTTAATAATTGATTTCTATCGTCTAAGGAGGAAGACTAAATTTATATATTTTTTTAAGTTGGAGGACTAAGTATATTTTGATTTATAATTGAAATATGTGTCATGCGTTACAATACAAATTCAACATATAAAATTACATTGAAAGTAAAAATAAGGATTTTGATTTTTTTGTTAAAATATTTTTACCATAAACATGTTTTAATTCATCCATTTTAAATCATAGGACCTAAACGCAAGTTTGATTTAAAATATAAAAACTAAAATCATATTTTTCCAAACAATAATATATCCGATAATAATTCACATTAAAAGCATACAATGCAATTTTTATACTCTGAAGGACGTACTTAGCTTAGTCACTACAGAAACAAGTACAAAATTTAAAAAAAAAGAAAAAGAAAGTTATCCCACTATGCAGGTTGGTTATAAGGATCACGGTAAAAGAATCTAAATAATACAAATTAAATAAAAAATTATGTATTTAGGACGGTTTTGAAACTATTTACGAATCTGGGACAGTCGGAACTGCCCAGAATTGGGCAGCACTGGAACCGCCCAAATCCAGGCGGTACCAAGGGGGTAGAACCGCCTGAATTTGGGCGGTTCCAGTGCTGCCCAATTCTGGGCGGTTTCACTTCGTGACACGTGTCAGTCCTGCACAGATGGAGTGATGCGTATATAAACTTCGGACGGTCATAACTTTTGACTGGAATGTCCGATTGAGGCGAAATCGGTGGTCACGCGTTCGAAATTGAGAGGAGAAGGCGCTAGCAAGTCCCTAGGGACTTGGTCAAAAAAATTTCCCAAAAAAGGGTTCTAAGTGCCTCAAAATTGTGATTTAATCTTCGAACTTCCCAAAAATTTCTTGTTTTCTAATTTTTTAATTATTTAGTCAGTTAATTGCATGCTATTTTTTATTTTTTTCATTACTGCTATCAATTTCGAGCATTTCGACATATTCTACACCTCGATCGGACATTTCTATCAAAAGTTAGACCATTTGAAGGACATATCGTACGCCGTTGTAACTTTTTTCAATATTCTAAATTTTATATGGTTTTGTTTAATTTTTTTTTGGATTTTTTATATAATAACCCCATTTATATAATAAGGTGACATATGAATTTATATTAACTCCCTGAGAAATCTCAGCGATCAAATATAAATTCATATGTCAATTTAATATAACTATTGCTAATTTCCAAGTACAAATTTGTATCCATTACTGACTGACTATAACTTATCCAATGATTCTTATTGTAATGAGCTAGCATATGCCAGGAATGTCCTGATTCATTCCGAATTGCATAGCAACACGATTTCGCGAGTATTGTTCTGCACACTCCCTACGTACCAACTCTTAGACTCTCAAGCAGCGATCAAACGATTCTAATTCTTCATCATCCAAATTCAGATTATCGCATGCCCACACGTCATTTCCACCTCCAACAGTATAACAATTTTATACTGTAGATCGGTGCTGCTTGAGGTTACTGTGTCATCACTCATTCAATTTATTACTCAACTATTTGAACCTAACTACACAGAGTTGTCTTTTTCTTAATAGTAGAGATTCCATGTCAGCTTTATGTCTCTCTAAGACCACAAAAGTTGTGCCTTATTATTTTATATAGTCTGAAAAGACAGTTTTCTTGATGAACAATGCCAAACCCGTGTAAAAATACTGTTGCACCCATTCTTATTAAATAAGTGTATAATATACTTGGTTGTCCAGGTTCGATAAATGTGGCAATCTCTTGCTTATTTTTTTCTTTTTTTTGGACCAAAATCTCCTCTTAATAATTTGGTTTTTCAAGGGTGCACATGAGTGATAACTTTTTCAAGCAAAGTGTAGAGAGTTGTCCTTTTATGAATAGTGCAGATTCTATGTTTCCCTCATATCTCGGTCTGAGATTCGAAAAGTTGTGTCAAGACCATAAATTGATAGAAGTAATGAAAAAAATAAAAAATAGCATGCAATTAACTGACTAAATAATTAAAAAATTAGAAAACAAGAAAATTTTGGGATGTTCGAAGATTAAATCACAATTTTGAGGCACTTAGAACCCTTTTTTGGGAAATTTTTTTGACCAAGTCCCTTTAGGGGACTTGCTAGCGCCTTCTCCTCTCAATTTCGAACGCGTGATCACCGATTTCATCTCAATCGGACATTTCAGTCAAAAGTTATGACCGTCCGAAGTTTATATACGCATGCTCCATCTGTACAGGACTGACACGTGTCACGAAGTGGAACCGCCCAGAATTGGGCAGCACTGGAACCGCCCAAATTCAGGCGGTTCTAACCCCCTTGGTACCGCCTGGATTTGGGTGGTTCCAGTGCTGCTCAATTATGGGCGGTTCCGACTGTCCCAGATTTGTAAATAGTTTCAAAACCGCCCCAAATGCGTAATTTTTTATTTAATTTGTATTATTTAGGTTCTTTTGCCTAAGGACCACACGTACAATACCATTTGCTATGGTTATAAATCAAAAATATTATTTAACCTAAGATTCCCCTAACTTTTTTTAATGTTCTTTTTGTTTTTTTTCTAGTTTTCTTTTCACCAGAATAAAAATCATGCAATTTATTCATTTAACTAGTGTCTCTTGCTTAATTAATTTTTTTATTATCTTTTCTTCAATGAGTTATAGATAAATATTTTCTCGTATAAATCATTATTATGTATTTTTTCTTTTATGATTACCTATTCATTTTAATCATTGTAAGCATAACATTACAATAAACACTTAAAAAATAGAAAAACAAACATAAGTTAGAACAAACATAATAATAATAATAAGTATAGTATTGATTAATAAGCATAATCTATTTGCTGCTCTGAATTTTTTATTGTGATAATATTAAGTAATGACAAAATCAAGTTGAGTTTCATTTTTTTTGTAAAGATTAATTTAATGACTATACATTTTTGTTTGAATCTCATATTTTGGGTAAGTTATTGTCACATTAGAAATTTTAAAACAAAAATATGAGACAATATATTATCCAACATATGATATTCAAACAAATTAAAATACACAATCATTAAATTAATTCTTAAAAAAAATGAGACTCAATTTTATTTTGTCACTACTTAATATTGTTATAATAAAAATTTCAGAACAATAAAAAAAACAACAAAACATATTATATAAAACGTATTTTTCAGCACTCCACCTAAAATATAATAAAAATTTTGTTATAAATATAACATTATATTAAACAATTAAAAAAAAGGAAAACAAATATAAATTAAAAAATAATAAATATAATATTAATTAATAAGTATTTATATTCTTTCATATCTATAAGGAACAAAAAGTAGCTTTTTGAAGGGAATTTAATAACTTTGTACGCAATCAGAAACTAAAATGAATTAACTATTAACTAATCGGTAATCAGATTGCAGGGGCGATAGAAAGAGAAATGATATGATACGAGGAGTGAGGAATGGGAAAGCAAATGATAAATATGATAAAGCCGAGCCAAGTTGGCGTTGTAGGAGTGTGAAACAGTGAAAGTAATAATCGTTGGTTGGTTCGTAATGTGTAGCCACAGCCAGAGAGTGTTGCCGAAGAGAATAATTCTGGTGCGTCACGGGGAGTCGCAAGGGAACCTGGAGCCCGCCGCATACGACACAACCCCCGACCCCAAGATCCAGCTGACGGCGGAGGGCATTGCCCAGGCACGCCACGCCGGGGACCGCATCCGCCACGTCATCGCGGGCGAGGGGTCCACCAATTGGCGGGTGTACTTCTACGTCTCCCCCTACGCCCGCACCCGATCCACGCTCCGGGAGATTGGTCGCTCCTTCTCCAGAAAGCGCGTGATTGGGGTCAGGGAAGAGTGCCGCATTCGGGAGCAGGATTTCGGCAATTTTCAGGTCCAGGAGCGCATGAACGTCATCAAGGAAACTCGCCAACGCTTCGGAAGGTTCTTCTATCGCTTTCCAGAGGGAGAATCCGCTGCCGACGTCTTCGATCGCGTTTCCAGTACGCACTTTATCTTCAATTATTGCAATGGTTTGGTCTGATTATGTTAGTATTTAAAGAATAGGCAAAGCATTTCAAAGGCTATGTGTTTGGATTGAGCAAAAGAGCTGATATGGATCGGAATAGAACGAACATGAGTTTAATTTCTATGCATTAATAGTGTAGAAACCAAATCTTGGTAGGTAGGTATGACAGGGTGAGTACATAGACTATTTACTCAGAACATAACCAAATCCAGTTCCTTTGTTATGATGAAATGGAATAAAATTCTTGACGCACTCAGATTAGAGGAAAATAAAATTGAAGGTAAACAATGGCATCCGATAAAATACTTACTGCCATATTTCGTCTCCATTCTATCAATCCAAATAATGTAACATATGAGTTGGTCCAGAGTTGTGGTGCCGCACTCACTGAATAATTTAACTAATAAAATGCATATTTTAAAAGACTGCTATATGTTTATTGATTGTAGATTAAATTTTAAACTAACATTGTGCTGTTAGTTCAGATAGTGCCTAATTTTTCTTATGTAAAATTTTGGTTCAAAGTTCAAACACCGTATTAAAAGAAAAAACTCAAGAAGATTTAGCTTCATTATGCTGTAATATTTCTGACTTGGAGAGGAATGTCTCTTTTGAAAGCTGCTTTCTGTCCTAGACCAAAAAGACTAGAGTTTAAACTAGCGAATATATTAAACAACCAGATGTTTTTAGCTAGAATTGTTAACGGATTGAGTTGGTGTTACTAATGATTCGCTCTGCACAGCTTTAGCTTATTTAACCATTACTGTTGACAAATTTGGACTAATTAAAGTTAAAATTTCATTTTTGTCTGTGGTGTTAATTTAAGACCCCTTGTTTTGTTTTGCAGGTTTCCTTGAATCTCTGTGGAGGGATGTTGACATGAACAGGCTTAACCATGATCCTTCTGATGATCTGAATTTGATAATTGTGTCACATGGGCTGGCATCTCGTGTTTTCCTTATGAAGTGGTTCAAGTGGACAGTCGAACAGTTTGAGCTTCTGAACAATTTTGAAAATGGTGAGTTCCGCGTGATCCAGTTGGGGAGTGGTGGAGAGTACAGCTTAGCCGTTCATCACACGGACGAAGAACTGCTTGAATGGGGGCTCTCTCCTGATATGGTAGCTGATCAGAAACGGCGAGCCAGTGCCGGCAAGGGTGACTGGAATGATCAATCTTCCTGGTACCTTGATGCTTTTTTTGATCATCTTCCTGACTCTGACGATGACAATGTGGACAAACATGACGAGACAGATTCTCTGAGTGAATGTTCATTGTGTGCTTAGCTAGCTTCTGGGTTTGGAATTCATAGTTAACCTTTATTAGACAGTAGGCTGTTCTTTCTTTTTTGTTCCTTTTTTTTTTTTGTTAAAAGAAAAATTCATTTCCAAAACAGAGGAAGGTTAAGATGGGAAAGGATGATAAAAGGTTGTTCCTCGCTAGTTGGTGCTTTGTGTGATGCATAATGCATGCATTGCATCCTGTACTATATACATCATGACAGAATTTAGAAGAGCCTGAATATACAATGTTTCTCGAGTTTGTACTCAATTTGTGATGCTTGATGTTTGTGAATATTGGAGTACATTCTAGATCGCTTGATGTGAAAAATTCTTCTGAATTTATAATTTTTTCCCTAGCAAATTACAACAATATTTTCTCAAGTTTTGTGTAATTACACAAACATTTTATGTTTTTTTAATCATTATTTTTACCTCTCATGTAAAAGATGTTACTGTAAGAGTTGATGGGATCTTAGTGTAATATTTTTAAACATTTAAGAGAATATTAGTATAGTATTTTTAAACTTAAATGGAGGTTACTGTGGGAAAATAAAAAGGATAAAATTATGTAATTTGATAAAAGTTAAGTACGTGTTGATGTAATTTGTTTCTTTTTTTTTTAATGTTGAATGTATTCTAAAAACGATGCAGAGAAGAAGGGGTGTATAAAAAATAGAAAATGTTTGGTAGAAATTGTGGGTTCAATTTTTTTTTCAGTAATAAAAACTAATAATTAATGTTGACATTTTAAAAAAAAAAACCCAAGAAGTTATTTGAAAAAAATAAAATAAAGGGTTATAAGTATAATAGGTGATAAAATGTGACTCTAACTATATAAGTGAGTGATTTCTACAACACTTACCCAACATAAAATTTCATTTAGTGTCTTTTACTCCATTGACCACTTCATTGGGACTATCCTTTCCATTTCATGGATTACATGTACAAAACTATCCTGGATAGTTTTAGTAAATTATTATTTTTTATATTTTCTGATAAATAGTTATTATTTTCTTTTCATAATTATTGATGTTTTAGCTTTTTAATCCCAAAATAATTGATATTTTAGAAATTCTAAATCTAATTAATTTCTTTACCTCAATTATATCCTTATTTAATATCTTATTACAAGTGGTATGAGCACTATCAATTAATAATTCAATATATTAAATAAAGACATTTTAGTAAAATATAATTATATTTTACATCCATTAAATATTTTTAATATATGTGTATTAAATTTAAACATCAATATGGAAAAATAGTAGTAGTATTTTTTTTTAATGTTAACACGGTAGTAAAACCTGAATTCCATCCAATAACTGCACCTAATAACAAGAGAGAAAGATACACGGCCTAAGTAGATTCCACTTAACACTTCTCCCTGCATCCTGGTGTTTCTCTTTCTATGATACAAGTAAAACCACTAGAGTGAAATTAAGAGCCATGATTTGCACATGGGGTTTATTACTTCTTCTTTTTTATGTAGAAGGATAATATACAGATTGAAGACTGTAATCAATGTTTTTATTTATATAAAATTATTTTTAACTTTTTAATATTTTTTGGTATAGGACTATGAATGATGTTTCTAGTATTTAATTTAATTGTATATTTAAAACTTTAACTTGAAATCTCTTATTAAATTAGAACAATTTCGTATTAGATGATCCATGTGATCAATGATTTTTAACTTTTTAATTTGATATTTATTGTTATTTGTTATTCATAATAACTATCTAAAATATATAAGAATTAAATAAATATAAAACATGTTACAAATAATAATTAATGTAATTTTAATTTTTCTTTTATCAGTAAGAAACATAATAACACAACTAATAGCATATTTAGAAATGCAATTTTAAGGCAAAATTCACACTGATGTAAAAGCTCTCTCTGGTAGCTTCAGGTTGGACGTGGAAAACTGCATGAGGGATGCCTGACCGAACGTGCAGTAAGTGTGTTGTTTTCGATTTTGATATGCACTTAATTAGTAATTTTCGCGTCCAAAATGAAAAATGATGAGAAAGATACTCTTTCTATCTTCTGCTTGATCCACATCCACGGTAAAACGTGTTATCAAACACTATTAAGACCTCGGCGTCTCAGCCTAACACCACTAAGAACCTCAGAACGAATCTGATAAGGGCCAAAATTCCCAAGCGAGTAACCAGTGATCATGATTAGCTCCATATTTTGTTATCCAGTTTGCACATTCATTGAACTCACAGTATACATGAAAATAGAATTCACTTTTAAAAGTAAAGTGATGCAAAAGACAGAAAGTATAACACTTAAATAAACAAATTTGGCCGGTTGGGATTCCAAACAGAGCAAGTAAAAATTAATAGCCTCTTCTTCACATGTATTGGGGTAGGAAAAAAATGATGAGCGGTGTTCCATAAATGGTTTCCTTGATATGGGTGTTCCGATTTACCATTAAATTCGATTCTTAAAGCAAGTTATTATTAAATTTAAGGGCGTTGTTGACACAAATTAATCAGTTGTTCCAGTGTTGGTATCTTGAAGTAATGAGTGTCGATTATTTGATTGAACAATAAAGAACATTGAACAGATTGGTTGTTTTAATGTGGATATCTTAAATACTATCGGTACTACAGTAGTAGTAAGTAAATTCATTTTAGGGCAAATATTATTTTATGTCCTTAAGACATTGGTTAATAAATTAAAAAAATATATTTTTATTAGGATATATAAAATTATCATATTTTTTTATGTTCTCATATGATTGTCACAATAAATATTTGCTTCTAATTAGTGAGCATCTTCTTTTTAATCAATATTTAATTACATGTTGGAGAAAACTATTTTGATCTTAATAAATTCATTTAAGTTGATTATAAATATTTTACACATTTTTATTTCTTCCAAATTTATATATTTTCAATTAATTTTACATGTTTCATTTACTATTTTGTTTTTTTTTTATAAAAAAATTATAATGCATGAGATACAAATTTCATTATTACTCCATTCTATGTTAATGATCCCTTCAAAGTTATAATTCACTAATAGACATGGTATTGTGAATAACGTTCCATTTGCTTTTGTGTTTATCTTAAACCTTGAAGATTTAGCAGCATCTGCACGTGCACCCTTGGCCATGTGGAAGGTATCTGTGTGGCAACAAAGAAACTCTCTCTGTTGACCCGTTCCTAAATTACAGGGCACATACAAACGGTTGTTGTCGTTTAATCACGGAAGATGATAGTAACACAATTTGAAGTCATTAGTAACCAAACGGGTACATATAACCTACGCCGAGTAGTAACAACCTTATTGGCTAAACCCAATGTTACAAAATGTCAAAGATTACCGTTCTCACTCACTTAAACCAATAAACAAACCACCCAATCATTAAAGCAACCTTCTTGATTATCCTAAAGCCGCAGCGCAAGCACTCTTTTTCTTTCTCATAATAATGCAAATTCTTCCCCAACAAATTCTCATCTGCAAACCCCATAAAGACATCATCTTTATACTTTACCGGGATCTGGGTCTCCTTTTATTTTTCCCCAAGACAAAGTAGACATTGTCTTCCCACTCACTTCAAAAGAGAGAGAAACTCTTCTTTGTTCTATAAAACTGAAGTGTTCTTCCTTTACAGTCAAATTCAGCGTCTATGATCTCATTTTATAAAAAAAATCGGTTTTTTTAAAGGTGGTGCTCTCTCACAAGTCACCCTTTATTTACTTCAGCATCCAACAAAGTGTTGCTTACTTACCCAGATCTTCAAATGTGAGTGTGAGTGTGAGTGTTGTTGCATCGTTGCATGAGTCACCCATCAAACATTGTTCAAGTAACTGTTTTTAGTTTGTTTTGTAAATGAGGGTGTGGAGGGTTCACCCACCAGAGCAAAAGCTTTGTCCTAATGGTGTTTTGAGGTGGGTTTTCGTTTGGATGAGTGTGTGTTTTCTTGTGTTCACGGTTGGTCCACCCTCTCGCTCGAGGGTGAAGAAGAGTGCATCTTCTCAATTTTCTTCTTGTCCTCCATGTGATTGTTTCTGCTCGTCAGCGGAATATCTCCTCGATCCTCTGGGTGAGTTTCCCTTTTTCGTTACTGTGCAATGTAACAATTTTGGTCTCGAAGTGGAAAAAAAAGAAACAAGTTTGATTTGCTGTGATGATAAGAAAAAGACAAAAGTAACCCTTTTGTATGCTTGAAAATGAAAAATGGTATGTGCATAGAAAAGAGTTCTCGCAATTAGTTAGCATTTGTTGCCTGTGCTGCGCTACTTGCCACATCTAGAGCAAGTTGCAGAGGAACTGACTTCTTTTTTGAAAAATAAAATAATCAGAAAAATTCACTGGCTACGTATGAAGAATTAGAACAAATACTTCTTTTTTTTCTTTTTCTAATGTACAAAACCAAAATTTTCTTATTTCGGCTATTCAATTCATACATATTAGGTTCAGAGTTTCAATTGATGACCTTGAAATCTTGGATCTACCTTTGGTCTTTATAGGGAAGAAGGAAATTGGGGCATTCATTTTACCTGATATTAAGCCAACTAAGATGGCTGTATTTTAACTTCAAAAAAAAAAATGGCTGTATTTCTTGCTGCCATATTATTTAGACATGGTGAGAATAAGGTTAAAGTATAAGGATTAGTTTCCAGTTTTAGCTATCTTTGACATAACATTGAGGATTTTTTTTTTCTTTCTATTAAAACCTTTGTGCCGTGATATAAGGATTAGTGCCATGATAGTTTTGTTTATTTAGCTTATAATATTTGCGAATTGCAAAACCTTGTCCGTCCTATATATTATATACGTGTGTATAATAATTTGACACATTGGTTTATTTCTCAACCATGTTTTGCAGGACTTGTCAATGGCTCAATTTCCGGTAAGCTAATCTCCTTTGCATTTATGGTTGTTAATATGTTTCACAAAATAAGCTGCTTTAAGCTACACTTATATTTTTTATGCATCAAGGGTTTAATTTTTAGTATCAGACTTGGCTCATCTGTATGTTGAAATTGCTGATAACAGTTCTTCAGCATGTTGTCCAATTGTTTGCAATCATGACAGGAAAGACTTTTTCTTTGTATTGTAGGTGCAGATTGTGGCAAACACGATCCAGTTTTGAATGAGGAAATGAACAAGGGTCCACTGAAAATGCTATCTGAGGAGCTAAATTTGCAGAAAATTGTGGCCAACGAGACCTTGGAACACACCAAACAGTTCATAATGGATGCCAGGAAAACCTTTTCGCATTACCAGAAGGAAGCAGAAAAGTGCAACATTGGGGTGGAAACTTGTGAAGAAGCAAGGGAGAGGGCAGAGGCAGAGCTCATTGAAGAACGCAAGCTGACAGCATTATGGGAAAATCGTGCTCGTGAATATGGGTGGGTGGAATGACAGAAGAACAGACTAAAGGAGTTTAGTTAACCATTGCTACATTATGTTATGTTAACCCGTAATTGTAACATTGCGTTTAAGCTTTTATAGTCAATACACAGATCTCTTGTGATGATTTCAACCAGGTCAGTTATTCCATTGAAACAAGTTTTGTGCTTCACTACTTTACACAATGAATTGATCCTTGTTTTCCTAATACATTTGCCGCATTTTATTACCAAACTACTGACACTACCTCACTTTTTAAAATAAATTGATCACCAATGACACAAGCACAATTAAATACCAACATTGCCAATGCTTCACTGGTGAAGAACGGTGCATTATAGTGGGGGGAGGGGAAGGGAGTTGAGGAAATCATGGGCCTTATAGTGAGCAATCTCCCATAAATTTTGGGCTTTCCCTGCACCCGTTTTTGCTTCAGCACCTAAAAAAGATTCCAACGGACAAAAATAACCCTCAGCAGGCACCCTGTTCCTGAAAAGACCCCAGCATTTTGAAGAACCCAACTGTTTTTATTTGTAAAGAACTAAAAAATACGGAAATTATTGTCTTCGGTCCTTAGCTTTCTACCTCACAAGTCCTTTTATCATGCAAATCTTAAAAGAATTTAGTTAGCAGATAGACTAATTAAATATTAACAATACAGTACAATTTCCTAACACTAGTAAGTTAGAGACACTCTTTTTTCCACAGAGGTCTTACCAGATTCAGTGGCATAACCTTCTTAATGCTTAAAAAAAAAAGAACTTTAAGTAAATAGAAAATAAAACATTGTTCTACATTGGAATAGCACGGTTCTTATTAGCAGCAAAAAGCTGAAGTCAAGTCACTCACTGATTCTGAAGGATAGTCATCTAGTGTATAGCCTGCCCGGAAATAAATGATTGAAATTGCCTGTACATCCCTGCAAGTGCCAAGAAATAATATTCCTCTACAATCGAAACCATAGTCAATAACGTAATTAAGCTATAACCTTAGCTGAAAGTTAGTTGTTTTTGTCTAAAGGCTACATACACAGAAAGTGTTCCATCTGGTAGAATTTCTCCTCCTTGATCAACTTCTGTCAATGTTTTCCGTATAGTTGTAATATTATGCGTGTTATAAAGCTAAGGACAATAACAATTAACAACCAAAAAATTATGTACTAAGTATAAAAACTACTGTAGCTTTCTTTACATAAAAACATCCCTTCATACCCTTTCATATCGAATTTAATAGCACAAATTATGTACATAAAAGTTTTTCCTTTTGTATTATCAACAACATCAATATCAATATCAACAATACGTTTAACCCAAGTTAATTGGGGTTGGTGGTAGATGAACCCAA
Source organism: Glycine tomentella (assembly GCA_007407185.1). Taxonomy (NCBI): domain Eukaryota; kingdom Viridiplantae; phylum Streptophyta; class Magnoliopsida; order Fabales; family Fabaceae; genus Glycine; species Glycine tomentella. The sequence continues at coordinate 586,721 of PYAF01005891.1, forward strand.
TGATAGATCGAAAAAAAGATAAAGAAAGAGAAAGGGAGATGGGAAGAAAAAGGGAAAAAAAGACAAAAGAAAGGAAAAAAGAGTTTCGGTCGATATCTACCTCTCTTTGTGTCGAGCTCTTGATAACAAACTCTTGTTCTAACGGGTGCATCTAGTGGTCATCTCATAACGTGCCCAAACCATCTCAATCTATGCTCCCTCATCTTTTCGCACACCAGAACCACTGTTACCTTTCGTCGAATATCCTCATTTCTTATCTTATCTATCTTCGTATAACCACACATCCACCTTAACATCCTCATTTTTGCTACCCTTATTTTGTGCTCATGTTGCCTGTGTTTGCCAGAACTCTGTTCCATATAACATTATCGATCTTACAGTTGTTCTATAGAATTTTTCTTTTAACTTAAGGGGAATTTTGCGGTCACACAAAAATCTAGATGCACTCCGCCATTTCATCCACCCTGCTCTGATTATATGATTTACATCATCATCAATCTCACCACCTTTTTGCAAAATTGATCCTAAGTATCTAAAATCATCTTTCTTAGGTATCTATTGACCAAGTAGATGCACTGTGTTTTGACCACCATCTCTTTCTCGGGAAAACTCACACTTCATATATTTCGTCTAGCTCTTGCTTATCGTGAATCCTTTAGACTCCAAAGTGTTTCTCCACAATTCCAGTTTCCTATTGACACCATCATTAGTCCACCATTTCATCCACCCTGCTCTGATTATATGATTTACATCATCATCAATCTCACCATCTTATTACAAAATTGATTCTAAGTATCTAAAAACATCTTTCTTGGGTATCTATTGACCAAGTAGATACACTATGTCTTGACCATCATCTCTTTCTCGCGAAAACTCGCACTTCATATACTCTGTCTTACTCTTGCTTATCGTGAATCCTTTAGACTCTAAAGTGTTTTTCCACAATTCCAGTTTCTTATTGACACCATCTTTAGTCTCATCAATAAGCACGATATCATCTGCAAAAAACATACACCACAGTACTTTCTCTTGAATATCTTTCGTTAGTTCACTCATTACTAAGGCAAAGAGATCAGGACTAAGAGCTAAACCTTGGTGAACACCTACCGTGATAGGGAAATACCTTGATGTTCCATTACAAGTTTTCACACATGTAGTAATTCCATCATACATATCCTTGATTGCATTAACATACTTTAATGCTACATTTTTCTTCTCAAGAGTCCATCATAAGACTTTTCTTAAGACCTTATCATATGCTTTCTCAAGATTTATGAACACCATATGTAAGTCTTTCTTCTTTTTCCGATACCTTTCCATTAAATTAATTGTTGCATCAAGAAAATAGCTTCCATGGTACACCTTTCTGGCATAAATCCAAATTGATTTACGGAAACCTTGGTGTCCCTCCTTAGATGATGTTCAATAACTCTCTCCCACAACTTCATAGTATGACTCATGAGTTTGATGCCTCTATAGTTAGAACAAATCTGGATATCTCATTTGTTTTTGTAAATAGACATACGCATATTTTTCCTCAAAATATCAGACATCTTATTTGTTTGAAGAATCTTATTCAAAAGATTAGTCAACCATTTTATTGTCACATCTTCCAAGCCTTTTCATACTTCAATAGAGATGTCATCGGATTCCAAAACTTTATTATTCTTCATCCTCTTTAAAACCTGCTTAACTGATTAACCTTTTTCTTTTTGTATTATAATTAATATTAATTATAACTACAAAGAATAGGATATCTTTCTCTTAGAACTGCAAAAACAAAATGCTGGTCGTACATGTTTCGTTCTTCAGCCTGAACCACAATCATAATCACAGCCGTGCATGGATACATAAGAAAATATAGCAGGAAATTAACCAAAAGCAAGAAAAAGTTGAAGGGAATTTTTTTTTCCTCTGAACTGACTTGGGGTTATTATATCACTCCAAGCTTTAGCCAAGGCATCTGCATACTAATTGACAGCATTGTTGGCAGGAATGCTTTTGGAATCTAGTTCAAGCAATTTTCCATGGCAAGAATGTATGTATCTAGAAAATTATCAACTAATATAAATATATTTTTTCAAAAAATAAATAAATAAAAGTTCCTTGAAACGAAAATATATTTCCACCAGAGTTCATATAAATAATTTCAATCATAGTTATAAATACGGTATAAGGACACAAATTCAACTACCACAATACTGCTATTGCAGAACAGCAGTTACCTGTTATATAAAAGATCATAGATAAAAGATAAATAATTTATAGTATATACTATACACACACAAGTAGTTTAAAAAGAGAAAGAAAAAAGGGCTTCAATGCCTGAATTTTCAACGTGGACGAACAGATATACATTAATATCTAAGCACATATTTTATGATCTCCAATTAAACTCTCAGTTCAAACCACTTAAAAACTGGCAATGTCCGTCCACCCCTAAAGATATAAATATCACTATCAACAGATGAGTTCAAGTATCTAACTTAAACAAATCCATAGCTGGCTGCAATGAAACAAAGACCTCGCAAAACATTAATATAAATTAGAGATGATAGCATAGTACCAATATTAATAGCACTTTTAATTCAAATTAATTGGAATCAATAGTAAATAAATTCAATAATAGATGCGAAGAGATTAAAAAAAAAATGATGTATATGTTGGATAATACAGTATATACTGACAACACTTATCTATGAAGTTCAGTCACAAGATGTTGAAAAAAAATGATGTATATACTGACAACACTTACCTATGAAGTTCAGTCACAAGATTACTAAGACTTGTAAATGAATAGGCAATAGTGTTGATCAGTTCTACTTGCAAAAGTGATTTAGTCTTTTCATTAAGCATATAATCTGAACGATGTAACCCCAATCGTATTTGCCATTAAAATTTCGGCAGAGCAAAAATAATATCAGAAATCCGTTTGATTCACTTCATCAAGAGGAAAACTTTAGATCTGTATGTATCCTCAATTTTTGGCTAGAGTAAAGACAAATTAATTATATGTAACATTTCTGTTTACCGTTAAACGTTTTGCAACGAACAAACGTGTAGTGATGTTCTAATTTCTAAAACAATCTCACTCTGTCTCTCAATGAGAATATTATGAGCACAAAATGAGTTCAGCTGAAATAATATATAACACAATAAAAATATCATAGATTGAAATAATAACACAATAAAATAATAGTAACTCTTACATTAAATCTTAAACAAACAAATGAACAAAAAAAAAAAAAGACCTAAGTTGAAGTTCAAAGTTTGGTATATATATCATAAGACAATTGCAATATTATATTGAAGTTTGTTTTGCAAATGAAATATTTCATTAAAAATTATAAACTGATTTTATTTTGAAGTTTTAGTTCAACTTTGAATTTATTTATTTCTAATTAAATAGATTAAGATTGATTCAATTTAATTTTTTAATGGTTCCAAATGAAATGTAAATCTTCTAAATCAAAATTTATTAAATTATTTCAAAAAATTAATAAAAAATATCATTTTTTTTTCAAAAACTCGTAAACTCACGTGAATAATTTTTTTAAAAAGAAATAAATATAAGATTGTTATGTGACATCAGTTAATATGACAAAATCTTCTTTTATCGTAGATAATAGATGTACTAGGACATTAGTATAAGTTCTGTCTATTATTGATTAATAAAAAATTACAATAAATATAAATTTTAAAAATTAATATACTTATTAACTATATACCTAATTAAATATCAGTATCATCATTCTCTTGTATTTTACTATTTACTTAATCATAAAAAAAGGAAAAATGACATGAAAGAAAAGAAAATTGGGCAAAGTATTTATGCGGATAAACCAAGAAAAATGGAGAGCGCAACACTGAGGGAGTAGGCTCATACGATGTAAATCGTAAATGGACAATATCATTATATTTATTGTAATTTTCTATTAATCATCTTCTATTAGTGTCGGTTAATTATAAATTATCTTTTAATTAATTTTATTTATTATTATAGTAAAAAATGATATTTAAGATTTAATGAAAACATTAAATCAATTTAATCTGAATTAATTGAATTATTAAATCAATTAGTAGATCTGCATTTATTATTTATTAATTTAATTTTTTTAATTAAGTAATTAGAATTGAATTAATTAGGAGAATGAATTTGGTGTGACGCATGACATATTTTGTTTATATAAAACCTTCTTTTATTATATAATATAGTAGATAGATTCTTTTTTTTGCAGTCAACTTTTAATATTAGTATGACTATTATTTTAAAAAATAAAAAGATGATCCCTTCCTTTCTTTTTAATTTAT
>PYAF01005891.1:591131-616550 GCA_007407185.1 Glycine tomentella
CTTTTTAATTTATCATCTAATTAATTTAGTTTAAAATTTTAATTTGATCCAATCCAATTCAATATAAAACAATTTAGATTAGATCGGTAATTAGTTTTACTCTTACTTTTATTTGTTTTTGAAAAAATATTAAATAAATAATATTAAAATAATTTAAATTTTAAAATATCCATGAATAAGTCATTTTCTATATATATATATATGTTTTTTTTTTCAAATTGTAAGATATAAATAGCCTTATATTAAATTTTAAACTAAATTAAATTATGTGCAGTCTTTTAATTTTACACTCAACACATTTAAAATTATATTGTAAATTAAATTACTTCATAAATAAATTATATAGGTTTAATACATTATCAGTAGGATTCTAAACTATTGGAAAATTTAATTAAGTTTTTAAACTGAAAAAAATTTATAATCGAGTCCTTATTATTATCGATCGACTATTATAATTAAGTCTTTAGAGTTTTTTTTTTTTTTACTGCAATTAAGTCTTTAGAGTTAGTAAAAAGTCACATGTTTTATTTTTTCCGTAGTTTCAAACCGACGTAAACGAGCTTCAGGACTTGATAACAAAAATTTAACAAGATTAAAGACTCCATCACAATTTTTATTTTAGTTTAAAGACCTAATTAAAAATTCTCAAAAATATTTAAGGGCCTACTAATATATTAAACCAATTATAAAATCAAGATTAGCGACAATCACATTTTCCTTGTCATCAAATGAATTTCATACTGGCCCAGTTATAATTAAAGAGCGGACTCAGGTCAATTATCAAATAAGATCAACACAAGATTTCCCGCATAACAGAGAAAAAAAAGTATGTGAAAGAAAGTAAAAAAAAAAAAAATGTAGCTACTTGACTTGTTAATTAACATTTATTTATTTTTACATATAGACTTGTTAGCATTTCTTAGATAAAAATGCATTTGGTCATGTTTAATGTTCCTAGGAACCGGTTGTGTAAGATCTACGACCTTCCATCATGGAAAATTTCCCTACTCAAAACTATTTCCTTACTTCTCTTCTCAAAATTAAACCACCAACTCAAACCGAAGCTATACGCCTCTACCATCATACAAACAATCTTGCAATAAGAACGAACTTGGTTTGAACAGCTTACCAAATTTTTATTGGATAGAAAGAATATAACAACTCGTCGGGTATGGTCCCATGGAAAAAGGAAAAAGGAACTTTACAGTCTCTCCTATTTTTCCATTTTTTGCGGAGGCAGATCAGTAAAAGCAAGATAATGTTTTGTTTTGAATTATACCCCCATGGGAAAACAAAAATTATGATATCATTATGTAAACCATTACTGACATAATGTTTTTGTTTTGGATTACCCTGATAACCAACAGTTTGGTTGGCTCCGTCATGTCAGGTATACACTATCTAACACGGCAAAACCAGCTGCAACCCCACCTTCATCAGATGATGATATTTTTGTACGCATCAAATATCCACTTTGTTTATTCATGATAACCTTATCCTTGTTCCTGCAAATTCCACTCCGAGGATATCAAGTATTACGCAAATTTAAACTCAGAACAGTTTCAGACATGGCTAAGCAATGAATGGTACCTTAAATAAGTACTGAATACCCCAAGTTCTGAAATGGCACGATCCTTATGCCAACAGCCATTACGCATCAAAATTGCTGCAGAGTTAGATGGAAATATCCTCTGCATAAGGATATAAGCTGCATCTTCTTGAGAACCTTCTTTCTGCAATTTTAGGAGGGCTTTCCTCACATCATTACCATAAATATTGTTTCCTGAAAAGTAATTATAGTTGGTTAGATAAGTTTCTTCCCCCTCTCTCTTTTGTTTTTTAAAAAAAGTAGGGCAGTAGGTGAATCAAAGTTTGGGTGTACAAGACCTCCTCCTTCTCTTTGGGGTTTCATCACAAATAACTCGGGCCTTTCAATTGCTTTTCTAACAATATTTGAGTCATCCAAACTCCACAACCCAGCAAAGCATTTACGCAGTTTGGCAATGTCTTCTTTGTTATCAAGGAACCTGCTTACAGTATTGGTTCAAGGATTTAGTTTGAACTTAGAACTGCTTGTTTTGGAAGCCAAGATGCAACAATCATAGCATAAAATAAACTTTCAATTCCCTAAACAAAAATAGATAGTATGAGTGCAGCAGTGTAGGTCTGTGGAAATCCATCATTTATTTCTTTCTTTTTGGGACAAAAGAAGAACGGAAGAAATATCATTACAAGAAAAAACAGAAGTCCAAGAATAGTGGATAAGAAATCCTCCATAAAAAAAATGAAACATGAAAGCAAAAATAAGAATAAACAAGGAAAGCCCATCAATTCAAACCTCCCCATGCTAATTTCCTCATTTCCTCTGTTACCATCAATCTCTCAGATCAACATCTAATCCTTCCTGCAGCAACCTATGAAAATTTTTGAATTTACATCTCTACCTATGTGCACTGAATCCATGATGATTTCTTCCAAGTAGTCTATTATTTAGTCAAAACCTTCTCGAATTAGGATCTGCTCTATAGACAACATGAGCTTTTGGTAGCAAGCTCCCTCATTGCAATCCACCTTCAACTTTTCCCTCAACAAATTCAATATGATTGCAAACTTACAAACATCCAAAGATCCCAGTCATTAACCATGCATTCTTGCCACCATTGGCCAACAATGGTTGCAGCCACATTCTGAACGACGCCACTGGATCAGATAAACTTCTTCAATTTACGAAGAAATCGATACCTACTGACCATTTAAAACAAAACCTAACATTCCTACATACAATCATATCATGACCAACCAACTGAGCAAGCCATGGATTGGAAAGCAGATCCTGAAGGATAATCTTACTTTACATGATAACTCACTCACAATTGTTCATTATCCGGTTTTCTTTTAAAACATAGTATCTGTGAATTGATCAACTGCTTTCTATGCATAAAAGGATAAAATAAGCTTGGAATATACAAAGAATATTAATTAGAAGATACCGCTCAAGAACCCCAGGCTTTGCAAGTTCCTGTTGAATCTTTTTGGTGCCAACCAAATGATAGGATATTGAAGGACATTTGACAGCAGAAGATTGTTCCATCAGTATCCTAGCACTCCATTCCTGCATATTGAGCAACATATACCAAAACCATAAGAACTCGTAGACAAACTGGAAGGGTCACTAACATTGCAAAATAATGCATTCGTAGCAGGAAACAATATTATGGTAGAAGATAATCCATGGAATAGAAAGGAGGTAGAGAAGAAGAAAAGTAAATTAGATTACGTAATTTTTGTGGGATTCAGCCAATGTGAAAAGCGAAAAACGCAGTAAAAGGTTGAAATTGTTCAACCCCCAACTGTACCATTCGGTGCATTATTTGTAGCATATTGTACCAAGTGCAAATCCCTTCATAAATAGAGGAAGAAAATCACAATGGAGTTTGTAAAAAGTGAGAGGCACATCCTCACATCAAGATAGGAAAATAGTGAGAGAAAAATATAAAGACTAAGAGATAGTTTCTAAAAAAAATGGTGAACCAATTTGTGAGAGTTTTATCCAAAAATTAAAGATACATTATTATTGTATTTTTGTATTCCCATTATTGTTGTAGTTGAAGTTTTCCTCAATTCTTTGCTTGAGAGTTCTAGTTGTCACTCAACAATTTTGCTCCAAAAGGAAAGCTCCGCATGGATTCTTTAGTTTGTAGAATTAAGAGTTAAAAAGAAGGCAAAAAGGCTTGAACAACCAGTTCAAAGCCAACTCTGTTGAAAATAGAGGAAGGAGCAAGAATCATGACATAGGCCAATTTGATGTATACTACAAAACTCACGGGATAAGACATGAGAAGGTGGCCTCCTTAGACCCCTCAAATGACTGGAGTTGATGAAAGGATGAACAAAATGATTGATAAAAACTAAAAAAGTCAGAAGCATGCTTTCTCTAGCAAAACTTCCCAAATTGTTTAGATGTCCCAAAGTTAGACGATCCACAAGAAACCAGCAACCTTTGAGAAGGTATTTCTCATACGCCTTTGTTAATTAACTAAGCTCTATAGCATAGAGAAATATATAAATAGGTGCTAAGTTAGAAAGGGTGTTGGCCTTTCTGGTCAGCTTTACTTCACTTGATAGGTGGTTTAAACTGTTTGTATCATGCAAATCTTAAATTTTTTTGTTAGAAGATAGAGTAATTTAATATTAATTGACAATTAAAAAAAAGTAGTTTTTTTTAAAGTACAATTACTTAACACTGGTGAGTTAGAGACACTCTTTTTGCCAAAAAGGTCATACCAGATTCAGTGGCCTAACACCTTCCTACTTCTTAAGAAAAGAAGTTTAAGTAAATAGAAAACGAAACAGATGTTTCTACAATGGAAAAACATGCTTATGAGCAGCAAAAAGACTGATGTCATATTACTCACTGATTCCGAAGGATAGTCAGTTGGTGTATAGCCAGCCCGGAAATATATGACTGAAATTGTTTGTCCATCCCTGTAAGTGCCAATAAATTATATTTCTCTACAATCAGAACCATAGCATAATCAAGCCACAAACAATAGCTGCAAGTCAGTTGTTTTTATGGCTAAAGGTTACGTACACAAAAAGTGTTCCATCTGGTAGAACTTCTCCTTCATGATCAACTTCTGCCAATGTCTTTCGTATAGTTGTAATATTATACGTGTTATAAAGCTAAGGACAACAACAACCAAAAAATATGTAGCGACTAGCCAGTATAAAAATTTCTAGTAGTTTTCTTTACATAAAACTGATAAAAGCATCCCTTGATATCCTTCGATATCACATTTAATAGCACAAATTAATGAAAATATACAAATAAAAGTGTCTGCTCTGCTATATGGGAATAAAATGAACCTTTTTCTATTTGTATTGAAATTAATATAACTATTGAGAAAAGGATATTTCTCTCTTAGAACATCAGAAACAAAATGCTGGTCGTACATGTTTCGTTCTTCAGCCTGAACTACAATCATAATCACGGCCCTGAACGGATACATTAGAAAATATATCAGGGAACCAAAAGCAGAAGTAAAAGTCCAAGAATTTTTTGTTTTTGTCTGAACTGACCTGGGGTTATTATACTCACTCCAAGCTTTAGCCAAGGCCTCTGCATACTGATGGACAGCATTGTTGGCAGGAATCCTTTTGGAATCTAGTCCAAGCAATTTTCCATGGCGAGAAAGTATGTATCTAGAAAATGACCAACTAATATAAAGATATTTCTTTAAAAAAAATCCTTAAAACAAAAATATATTTCCACCATAGTTCATATAAATAATTTCAATCATGGTTATTAATTCAATATAGCAACACAAAGTGAACAACCCCAAAACTGCTATTGCAGAGAAGTTAGCTGTTATATAAAAATTCATAGGTACAAGATAAATTAGCTTATACTATACGTCATAATAAGTAGTTAAAATAAAAAAATAGCCAAAATTAAAGGCATTCATAATTAATAATTAAAAATCTCATCCTAAGACACAATCGCCATCAATATCAGGCCTATGGAGTTATTAACAATGAGAGCAATGAAAACGTGGGTATGAAGACCAAAAGAGAAAATAGAAAGAAATACGATGGAATAAATGGAAAGAAAAAAAAAAAGAGTTCGCCACCGAAAAATGAGTGGAATGTGAGGAACCTTGAAGTGTGAAGAACACACTAGCTATACAACACACAAAAGATAAAGGCTTGATTACACTTTAAGTCCCTTTAGTTTGGATATATGCAATTTTAGTTTTTTTATACAATCAAGTCTCTCTAATTTAAAAATTAAGCAAATTGATATTCCATTGATTTTCTTCTACTTAAAATGTTCAAACATCACATCCTACTTAAATCATTTTGCAAATTGAACAACTTAAACTGTTTTAAACTTTCTTTTGGTCAAAACTCACCAACCAAAATTTCAAATTTATCCAAAAATAAAAAATCTTATTTTTTTCTTATTCAAACCATGATTTCACATGGTAAAAATCCTTCAAATTTTATAAATATTTTACTAAACGTGACTTCCTAACTTTAAAATTATTAATATTGACCCAAAACATGAGTAAAAGGTAAGAATTTGAGGATTTAATGAAGTAAATAATTAAAGGGCTCAATTTTTAAAAATCGAGAAAATGAAATGTGAAAAAACTTGACCAAAATTACTTGTAATTTTATTTTGGTCATTGCAAAGTATATATCAAAATTGATGATTAATTTTTATTGGAGAATTTAGTTGATCAATTTCTACCTCTCAATGTTTTTTCATCCAGGAGGATTAAACTCAAATCTTTGCTAAGACAAGTTCTAATCGAATCAATGACTAATGAGATGTTAGAAAAATTGCTTTTATTTTAAACTGAGAAGACCAAAGTTACAATTAAGTTAAAAACAAAACGAACAAAGACCTGTGGGTGTACAGTGAACAGAGTCAATAACGAGCTGCATGGGTGAACAGGTTAGCATACGACGTCAATGAACAGTGGGTCAGACGTTAAGAGCTCAAAACAAAGGTTGCGGATTTTGCATTAATGATTCAGAAAGAAGGGCTTCAAACCCTTCATGCTTTCTGAAAAAAGAAAACGCACAACGATAGTCGTTATTCAAGGGAAAATATGGGTTTGTACCCCTGTTCACCGTGGTGACCATGTCAAGACCCAAAAACGTGACATGACTGAACTCCAGTAGCGGCCACCTGCCACGATGCCATGGCACTATATGGCGCCATAGCTTTGCTATCGAGCTGTTCAAGATTGACTATTCTGAATTTTCAACGTGGACAAATATAAAATAATATCTAAGTATATATTTTATGATCCCCAAATAAATTATGATTTCAAACCACTTAAAAACATCAAATGTACCACAAAAGATATAAAATCTGTATCAAAAATGAGAGTTCAGGTATTTAAATTAAACAAACCCATTGCTGCAATGAAACAAAGACCTCTCAAAACATTAGATGATAGCATAGTACGTGTAATTTACTGCAACACTTACCTATGAAGTTCAGTCACAAGATTACTAAGACCGGCAAATGAAGTGGAAATAGTGTTCAGTTCTATTTGTAAAAGTGATTTAGTCTTTTCATCAAGCATATAATCTGAACGATGTAACCCCAATCGTATTTCCTATTGAAATTTTGGTGGAGCAAAATAATATCAATAAATCTCTTTGATTCACATCATCAAGAAAAGTAAAGAAGAAAACTTCCTATCTGCATCCTACCTACAACCCTCAATCTTTTGCTAGAGCAAAGATAATTATAAACAAAGTTTGGATAAACTTTTTCCTAACTACTCATAGAAGAAATAAAAAGCAAAATGAATCCAAAAAAATCCAATAGTTAAATCTGCATATGCATTTCAGTTTTTGGAGAAGTTAAAAGATATGTCTTCCATGAAAAATTAAAGTACACAAATTGATTATACTAATGAGTGATGAATAATCACATAAATAAACTTGATATCACACACAAGTTATATAACGTTTTGTTACAAACAAATATGTAGTCATGTTCTAATTTCCAAAACAATCTCACTCTATCTCTCCCAATGAAAATATATACGAGCATAAAATGAGTTCATTTGAAATAATATTTTTAAAAAAAAAAAAAACTCTAATCCTCTTGTAATGCTCTTGGTGCTACCTTAGAAATGTCCTATTAATAATGCACACTTCACTCACCTCTTTTTTGTTAATCTGTAGCATCTTGGAATGAATGTTCAAAAGTCTAGAGGTGAACTCATCTGCTTTCTTAGTTCTGCATTGAGAAACAAATAGAGGAAAAATCTTAATGCGCCTATCCTACTTAAATTGTGGTACCAAAACTCAAGTAGGACCACTTGCATGCATGCACAACATAACAAGAAACAATAGCGAAGAATTCACAAGTAGGTAATTAACCTTGAAAGTGATTCCTGAAGAAACGTTGCATCCAAACTGACCCGATCAACGAGTTAATTGAATATAGGGGCCAACTCATTCGCTTCTCTCCACTGCTTTTCCGGAAATGGCGTGGGTAACAAGGCAAGCGGCGCATGCACCAATCCGACTCCAGGAACGCTTCCTGATCTCTGCAATCCGAAACACATACATTCATCCATCGTCAACATCAAATTTTCATCACCATTGTAAATCAATCACCTTTCGCCACCAATTTAGGGTGTGATAACCAAGGTTTTAAAAATACCGTCCACGCGATCGTGATTCTAGCCGCAATATCAAGGTTCTTTATAACTGTCCGTCCGACCACAATTGGGACAGCATAGACCTTATTTGTCCACGATATCAACAAACGCCACAAAACTCAAGCGGTCGCGACCGATATTTAAAACCTTGGTGATAACTGATAAGTGAGAAGAAAAAAAGTAACGGAACGCAATGCAGTGAATAAATGAGAGAAGAAAGGTGGGAGAGTGAGTGACCTGAACGGATTTGTCGCCGACAACGAGGCCGTGGAGAGAGCTCCAAACGAGGGCGTCGTAAGCGATGGTGTGGATGAGTTGTTGATCGAGACGAGGGTAATCGAATAAGGGAGAGTCTTGGACGGGGGTGAGGGAGAGAGGTTCGCTTGGAGCCATGGCGAGTTTGGGAGTGACGGTGGAACTGGAAGGTAGAGAAAGAAGGGAAGGTGAAGGAGGGTTTATAAGCAGAGAAGCGTGTAGGCTCCCAACATGCAACGCAATGAATGACAGCGCCCATGGCCATGGGCTTTTTCTTTATCGAAAAGGATAATTTTTTTTTTTAATTATCATTTAAGATAGAATTTAAATAAATTATTAAATAAGGATAAGATATAATAAGGGTTACAACTTTTAAGATATAAGTTCTAAGATATTCTTTTTTTTTTAACTGTGTGTCTGTGTGTTTGGTAACAGAAAATAATTTGATTGTATCATGATAAGAAAAGCTGGAAATTAAATAGATTTTTGATAGGTGTTATTAAAATTGGTCTAGGCTCAATGATTCAAATTGGATTACTAATTAGTTCAATTTGATCATATTAGTATATATTAAAAATTTAAAATTATATTAGTATTTATTATTTATAAGTATATAACTAATATTATTTGATTAAGAAAAATTCATTTATACTCCAAAATTTAAAATAATAATTCATAATAATGAAACATTAAAACAGCATCATGGAGTTAATTCATTTTTTTTTGTGTCTGTATAGTCCAATCTGAATTTGTAAAATCGAGTCGAGTTATCGGATTTTCTCAAAATTGATCAGTTTTGGCTGGATCATCCTAGACTATATGCATGAATTGTCCAATAATAAAATCGGTCCAATTAGGCTATTAGATTTCAGTTGAATTGGTACGACCGATCGACCCGACTCGGATTTGATAACACTGTTTTTTATTGTTTAGTTTTAAAGGATAAAAAATATGAATACAAATAGAAAAAATATAAATGATTGATTTTTAACAAATTGGTTGTTATATATATATATATATATATATATATATATTTCCTTATATTTTTTTATTTCTCTCGTTTATTTTAATTATACCAAATAACTCACACTTTTTATGTTTATAAATAAATAAGACATTCTTGTCTCATGTATCGAGGGATGGAAATAAAGTGACAGATATTCTTGTTAATTATGGTTTATCTCTTGATAGACAGATGAAATTTTTTGATGTTGTTCCTTCGTTCATTTCAAACGTCGTTATGGCTAATGTAATTTTTAGTGTTTTTGCGCAGGTTTTAGTTGTTTTCTGGGCGTTTTCCCATGCTATTAAAAACAATGACACCTTTTGGAACTGAAGAATCTGCACAATAACGACTGGGTAACAAATGCTCCCTTCCTTTTTTATATTTGTTGAAGTCCTTGTGGCGGGCCACGGCCTACCAACAATACAAACTTTACAAATAATAATCCACACGTAAATGGTTTTACGTAAACCTCGTACTTGGCCCTTCAAGCTGTATAATTTGTTTCGGAAATTCCTGTATTGGCCTAAAATAAAAATGTTATCGATTTAGGATATGCTTGGATATATTTTTTAGAGACACTTATAAGAAAGAAAAAAAAAGAAGGAAAAAAACTAAAATTAACTTACATATAAACTAAATTTGTAAAAAAAATTCATATTAGTTTCTAAAATAGATTATGGAGATTTTTTTTTCTAGAAGTAATTCTGAATTTTTTTTTTTATCTGAACATCCTCTTAATCCAAGTTGTAGACGAGGAATACGGAAATATCGTATAACATTTTTTGTTTTAAATAGAATACGCAGGCATGATCCAGTGGAAAAACTAATCATGCATATAACATTTATTGATAAAAAAATAAACCAGGCACGAGCTACAATTTCTTATAACTTGGATTTTAATATATAAAAAAAAGAAACATAAGCGGCGTTTAACATGACTTGCTTTTCTTTTTCGTTTTTAAGGAAATAATGGCTTTTATGCAGATGCAGAGGTTAGTGGCTAGCATTTCTCAGAGTCTTCAGTCTTCACGTTCACGCTGGTTCCTGTGGTGCCCCAAGGGGTGGAGCGAGCCTCATATTCTAAAGGGTTTCTTCAAAATTAAAAAGCAAAGTTATTTTATTTAGTACCACATCACAACTTCACTAGAAACCATTTTGTTAATTTGTTGTGGATCGATGCCGAATTCCATTTTTTTTCTTCTTTTCTAATAAAAAATGCTTCATATTGATAATTTTTAATTATTGAATACAGCTTAAGATTATTACACTAAAAGTATAAAGTTTTTAATTGGTTAAGAATGTAAGCTTTTTTTTAGGGTAAGAATATAAGAATCTTGAAGTGTATTAAAAGCAAAATTTTATGTAAAGAATTTAATTAGAATATATATACTGACAATTTTAAGTTTTTTTATACTATCATTCAATAATGGATTGCTATGAAATTAAAAAAAAAATGTTAACTTTTATAACACTTTAAAGTTTAAAAGTCATTTAGGGAATCATTTAACAACAAAAAAAGTTTTACATTCACAATGTACCAATTTTTTTTTTAAGAATTTAATTAAAATACATTTATAATGTAATTTTACATTATTATTTAATCATATATAACTACAAATCATTTAATTTCCACAATGATTGCTTCAAAAATCATATTCATGGAGATATTTATTTTATTGATAATATATAATTTTTACGTTCAAAATTAATCAAAGTGGTTGGCACTTGGCTTATTGTGTAAAGAATTAATCAAAATAAAGTTTTTTTTTTTTTTTTTACATTCATAATGATATTTTGATGAAGTCAGTCTCACATGGCAAAGCTGCACATCGAGATCATGAACTCACTCTTCCTCACAAATTATATATTCATGGATGATATATCTTTTATGCAAAAAGATTAAAAAAAGTGTTTTGTAATTACAACTTATAAACTAACAAGTGATTCGTTATAAGATTGATTTGATAGTGAAAGGAAAAGAAAGGAAAAGAATCTAAAGCAAAAAAATTGAAACATATAATATCTGTTCTAGTATTCTAAAATTCAGTTATTTAAAGATCAAAATTCAAATGAGTTAAAATTTATAACAAGCAGTTTAAAATTTCCTAAAAATAGATAAATAAAGGAATCGTTATCACTCCAAAATTAAAACTTCTTTTTTGAACCCAGAGATATATTGTGCTGATAAGTTTATTCCTTTTACATTTCTGATTCTTGAAACGTTTCACAAAATCAGCCAATTTAAGTTTTTTTTTTTTTTTTTTTTTTTTTTTTTTTTTTTTTTTTTTTTTTTTTTTTTTTTTTTTTTTTTTTTTTTTTTTTTTTTTTTTTTTTTTTTTTTTTTTTTTTTTTTTTTTTTTTTTTTTTTTTTGCTGACGCTCATATTTTGACGTATGAAATTATCAAGAACTTGAAAGCAAACATTCCTCCGCATGTAGAAACAGAAAAAGAATTTTTAAGGTAACGCCAATTCTCAGTGAAACCATTCAATCTCTCAGTGCCATACGAGACAAAAAGATTTTATTTATTTATTAATATTAATTTGACTAATGATTCATTTTGACGGGAAATCCTAATTGATCAAGTCTATTCTTATAACCACATTTTTTTCTATCACAATGTTTAAATCGAAACTTTATTTAAGAAAATTAAACCCAGTTGTAC
The DNA here is from genome assembly GCA_007407185.1 of Glycine tomentella. Classification (NCBI taxonomy): domain Eukaryota; kingdom Viridiplantae; phylum Streptophyta; class Magnoliopsida; order Fabales; family Fabaceae; genus Glycine; species Glycine tomentella. The sequence continues at coordinate 603,249 of PYAF01005891.1, forward strand.
TTATAACAATGATAGTTAAAAAGGATTTAATGATTAAGAATTAAGAAACTTCTGAATTTCCATATGGAAGGACCTGGGCGTGCCTTCAAAAAACTAGAGCTTATTTATTGCTCTTTTTGCTTCACCCATCCTTGTCACAAAATTCATGTAACATCACACAACAAACTCGAATCATCTGTACCATGAGATTACTGATAAAATGACTTAGTTTACGGTTTGTTAATAAATACACCTATTGAATGTGAATATATGCCTAAATCCAATCACATTTTACATTGAAACATGTGAGTGACACAAGAAGTAACCAAATAAGTATCTCAAACAATAATTCCTTTTCATATTACCAAAAAGAGGCAGAAAAGTGCAACGTGGGGATGGAAGAAGCAAGGGAGAGGGGCACAGACAGAGATCATTGAAGAGGGCAGGTTAGAACAGTTCATCAATCTTTATTGGTTAGAATCAAACAGGTCGTTGAGTACAGTTAATAATTAGACACCATCCCATAGGAACAATTAAAAGAAACAGCAATGCCTCCATACAAAGAAAATCAGGAGTGAGGAGACTTGAGTGGTAATATATAAACCATACATAATGTTTTGAATTGCTTTGATAACTTGCGGGGTTAGCTCCATCAAGTTAGGTATACAGTATCTACCACTCCAAAACCAGGCAAAACTCCACCTTCATAAGATGATGATATTTTTGTACGCACCATATAGCCACTTTCGTTATTAATGATAACCTTGTCCTTATTCCTGCAAATTCCAGTTCATGGATGTCAAGGGTATTGAAAACTTAAACATGGACCTCTGATAGATGTGTAGTCAAGCAATGTACCTTGAGTAAGTACCAAATATTCCAGCTTCTGAAATGACATGACCCGTATCCCAATTACCATCACGCACCAAAATTGCTGGAGAAGTGGCTGGAAATATCCTCTGCATAAGGATGTATGCTGCATCTTCTTGAGAACCTGCTTCCTGTAATTTAAGGAGGGTTTCCCTCAACTCATCACCATAAATATTGTTTCCTGAAAAGTAATTACAGCTCATTGTGTAAGTTTCTCTCCCGGACTTTTTTTTCCAACATAGTGCTGAGTCAAAGTTTAAGTGGTATAAGACCTCCTCCTTCTCTTTGAGGCTTCATCACAAATAGCTCTGGATTTTCAATTGCTTTTTTAACAATATCTGAGTCTTCCAAATTCCACAACCCTGCTAAGCATGTATGCAATTTGGCAATGTGGTCTTTGTTTTCAACAAACCTGTTTACAGTTTTGAATCAAGGATTTAGGACGAGATATCGGCCATAGAAACAAACTATGATTAGACAAAATGAACAAATTAGTCATAGAACAACTTATTTCCTAAGATAAAAATGCAAGGGGGATTTGTTATACTTTTGCTTCCAGATGTGTTTAGTACATATGATAAACTTCTAGTTCCTTAACCAAAATAGAAAGTATGAGTGTAATTCTAAGGACACAATGCATTTTTATCCATCATCCAGAAGTTTTTGCTTCTGAGACATCGACCTATTGATAAGATTATATTTCCTCCTCTCAGGCATTTAAAAAATCGAACATAAAAGTAAACAAGGAACAAACAATGGAAGCACATAAACTAAAACATCCTTATGCTAATTTCCTCTGTTAACTTAATCTCCCATGTCAAAATATAATTTTTCTCGTAGCCACTAAATAAAGCTTTCCTCTTTCATCAATACCGCCTGGAATTTATTCTTGAAGTATTATGCCTTTCAGATAACACAAGCTTCTGATAATAAAAACTCTTCTTCCAATCCATCTACATTTTCATCAAAAACTCCATAATCCCCAAGCCTTCCAACTTTCCCCAAAACAAATTTCGTTTTTTTCACAAACATACTAGCATCCCATATTCCTAACCATCAACCAAGCATTTGAGTCAGTTGTCAATATTGACCAAGCAAAGACATACAAGACTGGTGTTGCAGGTTCTGGTCACATTCTCAAAGATCCCACTGTATGAGACCTTTTCAAGTAACTCACGAACGGAGTCCCATTGTCCATGTATAACAAAAACCTATTGGCCCTAGAGGGTAAAATCATATCAGGATTAATCACCTAAGGCATGGACTGTGGAGAGCACCCTGAAGGATAAAATATTAACACAATAACTCACTCACAATTGCCCATTTTACACTTTTTCACTAGGCACAGTATCTGTGAATTGATCAACTGCTTTAGAAGCATAAATAATGAAATAAACTTGGAATATATAAGAATATTAATTAGAAGATACCTCTCAAGAACACCAGGTTTTGCAAGTTCCTATGGAATCTTTTTGGTGCCAACCAAATGATAAGATATTGTAGGGCATTTGATAGCAGAAGATTGTTCCATCAGCAGCCTAGCTCTCCATTCCTATACATCAAGCAAGATATACCCAAACCATGAGAACTTGTTAACAAGATAAAAGGCTCATTAATATTAAAAAATAATGAAACCTAAGCAGGAAACATATTATGGTTGAAGACAGTGCATGGTAGATGATAATCCATGAAATAGAAAGAATGGAGTAGGTAAGAAGAAAAGTAAATCAGATCTTGAAGGTTTAGAAATAATTGAGCTATATGTACACAGTAAAATGATAGAGTCTATACATAGTGGTGCAATGAAGAACACAACAAGCCATGTTATACTGACAAATTTTCAATGAATTTTGCTTTTGAAACACAATTTTAGGGCCCACATATTCAATATCACTTCTCTTCATAATATTAAAAGAAGTTTAGTTACCAGATAGGGGATCAAATATTAGTTGCCAATACAATGCCATTTCCTAACAGTAGTGAGATGTTCTTTTAAGCAGAGGTGATTCTGGGTTCAGTGGGTTAGCCTTTACTAATGATTCAAAAAGGAGTTTAAGTATAAAAAAAGAAAAAAAAAAAAAAGAGATGTTTCAATGTTGGAATGTCAGTTTTTATGAGCAGCAAAAAAACTGAATTGGAGTAGCTCACTGATTCTGAAGGATAGTCCTTTGGCGTGTAGCCAGCCCGGAAGTAAACAACTGAAATTGCTTGTCCGTCCCTGCGAGAGCCAAGAAATTATTTTTCTCTACTTGTCAGAAACAAAATATAATTAAGCTACAAACCTATAGGAGAATGTCAGATTTTCAAGATAGAGGTTACATACACAGAAAGTGTTCCATCTGGCAGAATTTCTCCTTCCTGATCAATTTCTGTCAATGTTTTGCGTATGCTTCTAATATGATGCGCATCATAAAGCTGAGGACAATAACTCTTTCAACCCAAATATGTGCTGAATACAAAAACTACGGTAGTTTTCCTCACATAAAAACATCCCTTTATATCCTTTGATATCACGTTGGGTAGCTCTCATAATACAAATCAGAGTATGCTTGCCTAGATTATTCCTTTTGTATCATAATTATAACTAATAAGAAAAGGATATTTTTCTCTTAGAACTTGATGATTGCTATTTATACATAAATTGTGCATTTAAATTACATAGCAATTATCGTTTTTTTTCCTCTTTTAATGTTTCTTCTGTGATTGAAACGCATAAATTTAGTTTTTTCTGAGCTTTTATCCAATAAATGCTAAAATTTGTTGATTTGTAGTGTGTTGGTTGTAATTTTTTTTTGTAGGATTATACATTATAGATTTGGAAGATGGATTGAAGATATGGGTTTAGCGCACACGTGCACATATGGGCTTAGCGCGTCATCGATATAAAAAAAGCCCAATTAAACAAAGGAGTGAATCGGTTAACTTGCATCACAAAAAATCTTGTGAAAGAAATACTTTTGCTTCAAGTTACTATATGAGTTGTGTGCATCTTAACTGTGAAAGAACAATTGTTTTTGCTTTTCTGATTTTGCATGATTCTTGAACTGTTTGAATGCATACACTATATGGATATGATCAATGCCGTATTGATAATTTAATTTCAGCCACTTAACCAAAAAGTCAACCTATTGAAAATAAATGTTAAATCCTTTGCACCCTTTTTGAGCCTAATTGAGAATGAATTTGTTCTTGAACCCTGAACTTAAAGTATGTGTAATTATGTTCACCTTACCTTAGGTTATAGGAGAGCATCCCTTATGGATCAAGGCAAATTTGTGCCAAATTTGGGGGAGTATATTGGTTAAATAAATCTTGTGCAGGAATGAAAGCAAGAAGCACATAGAGGACCAGAACCACATTATACCTTGTTACACACACAAAAAAAAACATAATTATAACTAATAAGAAAAGGATATTTTTCTCTTAGAAGTGCAGAAATATAATGTTGCTCATACATGTTTCTTTCTTCAACCTGAACCACGACCAGAATTGCAGCCCTGTACAAATCCATTCAGAAATATGGCATGGATCCAAAAGTAGTTGCAGAACCGCAAAAGAAAGTGAAAAGGTAACTTCTTCCCCCAAACTAACCTGGGATTGTTATACTCAATCCAAGCTTTAGCCAAGGCCTCTGCAGATTGATCAACAGCATTATTGGCAGGAACCCTATTGGAATCTAGTCCAAGGAATTTTCCATATTGAGAAAGTAAGCTCCTGGAAAAGGACCAAATAATATCATAATACACATCTACACAATAAATTTTCCTTAAAATAAAAATATACCATCAGGGTTCATGTGAAAAATTTCAACATATATAAATTAGAGATGATAGCACAATATGTGAAATTTACTGCAGCACTTACTAATGAAGTCCAGTCATAAGACAACCAATCAAAGCAAATGAAGTGGAAATAGTGTTCATCTCTATTTGCAAAAGTGATTTAGTCTTCTCATCAATCATATAATCTGAACGAACTATTCACACGCGTATGTCCTATTAAAATTATGGCCAGATAAAAATCAATACCAGTAAAAATTCCTTTGACTCACTTTATCAGAAAAAAAGAATATGAAGATGCGGAAAACTTTAAATCTTTACGCTCAATCTTTTTCTGGAATAAAGATAATTATATGTAGGATTTCTGTTTTCTATGTAATGTTTCGTTAAAAACAAACATGAATTCATGTTCTAAAATACTTCCACTCTGTCCCTCGCAACTAAAATACAAGCATAAAGAGTTCTTATGAAATGATATTTAAAATGAATACCAACTAGAGTAGGCACTAACACTGATCCTCTCTTAATACTCTCAGCTGTACAAATGTCCTACTAGTATTCCATTTGTCCATATTTCGAGAAAGAGTATCTCTTGTTTTTCATTCCCATTCACATAAGAATGAACACTTACCTCTTTTTTGTTAATCTGTAGCATCTTAGAATGAATATCTAAAAGTCTTGAGGTAAATTTGTCCGCATTCTTAGTTCTGCATTGAGATGAAGAGAGAAAAATTATATCTAATTTAAACTAAACTGAGTTGAATAAGAAAAAATCAAGGAGGTTATAGGTAATTACAAAATGTATATGACAGAACAAAAGATTCCAAGCAAGAGTATGCGCTCATGGCATCAAATGCCAGCAATTGTTGAAAGGTGAAGTTGAAAAATGGATTCAAGAACCAATGGTTACAGTAAACTATACTGAAGTATTTCAAAAGGAACAAGTCCCACATTGCTCATGTGAAGAGCCTAAGTTATGTAAGTTAACAATTACAGCTTATTAAGATTTTTTTAATGAAATGGGTTTGTGTGGGCAATAAAATTTGGTCCTACAAATAACAGAGTCATTGTTTAACAGACCCAGTCGATGCATAATAATATAACAGCACGAAAACATTACCTGGAGAGAGATTCCTGGAGAAATTTCCCATCCAAACTCACCCGATCAACAAGTTCATTAAATATAGGAGCTAATTCGCACGCTTGATTCCAATGACTTTCAGGAAATGGCCCAGGTAATAAGGAAAGTGGGAGATGTACCAGGCCCACACCAGGAACTGTTCCTGATCTCTATGATTGCAAACATTGATCATCAACATCAAATTATCATTTTAGTTCTTAAAATCATACATATAAAGATTATTATTTTTTATTCGTAAACATAAAGATTTAAGTGATTGAATTTTAGTAATTTCAAGATTAAAAAGACATTTTATAATTATAAGGATTAAATTACTCCGTATATATAATTCCAGGGACTAATTCCATGTATTACTCCAAAATAGAATATGGTTACAGGTAAATTTAGCTTCAAGGAGTAATTTTTCCCCTTCAAAAAGTAAAATTAAGAACAAAGTATGTTAAATGAAACATGGAACTAATCATTATCATATTGTCTAAATAATTACAATTATTTTTCAGCTACTATCTTTTATTCTTGAGTAACTTACACTTCAAAAAGAAGTCTCCTGAGATTCCTCTGATATTCCTCCCTTTTTTACATGCACTAGCCCCTTAAATGTTTTGCTCTCTACAAATTATACACATTACAACATGCATGTACCCAACATCGTTAAAATGGGTTCGTGTCAGAGTGTTATTATAATTATAATTTGCTCTTTATTATTTTACGATTACATTATTATATATGAGCTGTATTGTATTATACTAAAACAGTAAAAAGGTTAAGCCAAGGAAAGTGTGATAGGAGTTTTGACGAGTTTAGGGTGTGATAAGTGACAAGTGAGAAAGTTTAATAAAGGGAAAGGAATCAAAGTATATACAGAGATAATAAACAGTAAACAGCAGTAGGAGAGTTTGACCTGAACAGATTTGTCACCAACAAGGAGGCAGTTGAGGGTGCTCCAGACAAGAGCATCGTAAACTATGTTTTGGAGCAGTTTTTGGTCGATACGATGATAATCGAAGAGGATGGGAGGTGCGGCGGCGGAGGAATCACCATCAGCAGCAGCCTCTTCAACAAGAACAGAGTTGGTGGTCAAAGGTTGAGACATGAGTTTGAGAGGTTTAGCGAAAGAGTGTGATTGAGGTTGTTGGGGAAGGTAAAGGAGAAAGAGGGAAAGGTGGTGTTGTTAGAAGTGCACAAACGCCTTGTTCTAATCCCAGTGTAAGAGGAAGTAGAACAAAGCAAGCCGCAAGATCTAACCCCATTTTCGCTCCTTTTTCACTCTCATTATATATATTACTCTATATATTGCAATCAGCACTACAGCCACACGTAGTGCTCCAGCTTTAACATGGATAAAATCACCGGCAGTTATTATTTGCCAACGAACATCTTTACTCTGTCACTCTGGTTTTTGGTTTTTTTTTTTATCAAGATAGTTTTGGTGAGTTATTTACCGATAAAATAAGTTCGAATTTAGAAATAATTTTTTTTATAAATAAGAATAAAACTATTTATAATATAACTTTACGAGTGATTTCTAAATAATAAGATATATAATTAATTAAATTTTAGTGAGTTAAATCCTTTTGATTCACCAAAGTTGAGATATTTTTAAGATTTAAAGTATTTATGCACTTATTAATAAGATTCTTACGTCAATAACCAACATTAAAAGTAGTTGAAAAATATTTTTCATAATTTATTTGTAAAAATATATAATATAACAAAAGAAAGCTATTAATATTTAGATCGATACTGTAGCTCGATCATGTGAACAAGACATCTTAAAAGTAGTTGAAAATGAGGAAAAAGATTGATTGACTTCCAATGATGAGTTTTCAGAGAAATGAAAGATAAGGAGAGAGAATTGACAGAAGGAATTGGGTTCACTCTTTCTCACCCCTTCTCATCAATGGACTCCTGACCTATATGGAATTATTTCAAACAAATAAGAAGAAGAAGAAAAAAAGACTGATATATTATATGTGATGCAATAAAATTTAGATTCAGTAAAAAAAATGGTTGTATCATGCAGCATGCTAATTGCATTACAATTGTTTGATAAAAAATACATACACGATTTAGATTTTAAGTTCATATTTTGAATCTAATTTGATGCGATCATTTTCAAATGGTTCCGATTAGTTAAATGCATTAATAACCAAGGAAAAAAGAGATAAAGAAAGACTATCTGGGTGTAAAATGTAAAATGTAAAAAAAGAAGTGATGCCATAAAAAAATTAATTTGTCATTTACTCACACGTTATATTTTTATATTTAGAAACTCTACAATAAATTTTTTGGCATCAATTGTAATGTAACTTTTTTTATTTTTTGCAAAGTGGCCATGTGGGGTCCAATTGTGTCTTATGTTTGTTTGATGAGGTAACTAGATCTTAGTTTCTACACTTATCCAAACTTTGCGGTTTAGTCTATATATAGTTAGAAACTTTATTTTTTACTTATGTGAACAATTTTTTTTTATTGTTTTATTATCTAGCCTAAGTTGTCAAGTAATTCTATTAACGTACTTTAGGTTCTCCAAAATTATCATAAAATAAAAATAGCGGTGTAAACTATCAGAATTTTTTTGACAATTGTAAAATTGCCAAAATTTGTAAACTAATTTAAAATGTAAAAAGAAACATAATAAGTAAGGCCTCCATCATGTGCCGTTACGGGAGGTGATTTCTGGCATTGGAGCCTTTCCCGTTCCTTCTTTATTTTCTTATGCTTCACTTCTACCTTCCTTCCCTTTCTGTCTCTTCTTCCTCCCTTCTACCTTTCTTTCATCAATAACTAAGCAGGATATCAATAACTAAGCAGAATATAGATCTGTTTGGATATAAATTTTTCTAAAAACACTTATAGAAAAAGAAAATAAAAAGAAAAAAATAAAATAAAATTCTCTATAAATTATAATAAATTTTTAATTATTTAATTTATAGATATCATCTCATCTTTTAAAAAAATTATATTAGTAAACTTATAAAAATTAGTTGATAGAAAATTTATTTTTATTTTGAAAAAATTTATCTCAATTTTTTTTCTTTTTTTTCTTTTAAAAGTATCTCTAAAAATGTTTACTTAAGCTCATCATCACATTTGAATGAGAAGGTGACAGGTAAAACTTCTCCATAAATCTGGCTACAGAGTTCAAACTCTTTCAACTTTTCATAAACAATAAAAACATTGACAAAGCTAAACTTATAATACCCCACAATATATTTTAAGTAGCATATTTTGCGGACAAGAGTAATGAAAATTTGGCATATAGCTAGAACCGAATTCAACTTGTCATTCTAACATAGTATGCATTATATCAGATATGATAAATATTATTGGACAAATGGTAGCTTATAATATCTACCCGTTATGCATTTTGTCATAAACTACTGTTAACACATACTAAAAAAAAATCATTAAATTAAGCAACATATAATCTGATATTTCAACATGATGCTACATCGGGCACTACTTATATGAAAATGTTTTAACCGTTTTAAGGTATTCATTCATTAAAGCGTGTTTGTTTGGTAGAACAAAACTACTAGCTTGCCCAGGAATGAGTACACTCATTTAAGTATACTTAAAAAAATAGAACGAGGTATATGCACGTATACAAACAATAAAAGAAAAACTAGTTTGATAGCATCAACATTTTCAAACGAAATTAATTAACATATATATTCAGTTAATCAGTTTGATTTGTAATTGAGATAAGCACCAACTTTCAGAATTGATCGCAGAGGCTTCGGATGCTCTTGCTGATCCAGAGAGTTAAACTCTTGGAAGGACTTGCTCCCTTTCTTACCTAGTAAAATGATCTCCACCACGTTGTCATTGATGCTAACCATTTTCTTTGGAGCATGAGGTAAATCTCCCACCACCACCACTTTCTCATCAATGCTGTTCCTGCATGGAATATTCTTCTCTACACATGGTGTCTCTGGCTGCACTACTTTGTCTGCATTAGCGCCAAAACCTCTTGTTGTAATCTTCACCTCAGTTGAGCTTGAATCGTAATGTGAAGATCTTCCTAAAGTTACCGTCTTCATAGCTTGTGAAGCCAAAGTTTCCATGATGAAATGATAGAGCCTATAGCAGATGCCCAGATTAAGTTCTCTTTGGTCCATCTTCTAATGTGTTGTGTCAATGAGTAGAAGGGATAGATAGATTAATTAATGTTCCCGTGTGCCAAGAATATGTACAAGTTTTAACTTGCAAGTAACTGAAAACTCGCACTGAAACCTTCGGAAAAGATTCTTTGCTTTGCTTTTCTTTCAAAATTTTGCAATCTTTTTATAAAGTTGCGCTGAAACTTAAATGCAAGAATGCTAGGCGTTACTTGGTAAAATTGTCTTCATCTCCCCCATGCTATTGCGTGGCAAGAGCAAGCGTTTCAAATACGAAAACACCTTTCCAAGGGTGATCCATTTACATAATTAAGGATAAACACATAATTTAGTCTCGTATTCTTCGGATTACGTAAAGATTTTAATAAACCAGTTCCTATACATGTATTGATTTGTTCCATGTTCAGGGCCGTGTAACCTACAAGGCAGTTAAGAAAAGTATCTTAAGCCGCTGATTTTGTTTTTCTTTTATGAATAGACTTTAGTTATATTTATTTTTTTAATAATTTCATTTAAACATATAAATATCTATGTTTTAAACTTTTTACTATTTCAATTCAGACATTAATATGTAACATGTTTATTAGAATATCACTTATCAATTAATATATAACTAAAAAATTGTGCAGTTTGTATTGGCCTATTGGTTACTATTTTTTATGAAAAGACATATTGATTATTTGACTGCATTAAATAATATAATAATTAAAACTAATAATTGAATATAGTCTTTTAAAGATAAGTTTACCATTTTTTAAGATAATTTAATAAAATCTAATAATAATTTTATCATTGGGATTTAATTTGAACAATTTTTATAATATGAAACTATTTTTTTTTATTATTTTGCATCAAAAAATCTAAAATTTTAGGTGAAGATAAATTGAAATATATTATATTAATCTTAATTTTTTTTAAGATTTAGTGAACTTACTGAATACTACATGTAACACTTACAACTGCTGAAAGAAAATCTTCAAAATTAGAATTGCTAAAAATCTGTCTAAAGTCAACAATATTACAAAATAGATTAAATAAATTAACAACTTATATATTAAGAGTGAATTATTAAAATTAATTCATGAATTATTTTTTACCTCAATTTTTTTTTTTTTTTGTCTTAAGCCTCATATTTTTTAGACACGACCCTGTCCATGTCATCGTAATGTTGTCTTTAACAATCTTACCTTAACAGTTAATTCCTTACTTATTTTTAGTTGTGCAATTTTAGGTGAGTTGGTCTTAAGGATTCATCAGGAACAAACAGAGCATGCATCAAGGATCATGGAACGCCTACATGGGTACTTACCGATCATTTACCAATAAGATCATCGTATCGGCAATGAAATTCAAATCTCACGTCTTTGTGGGATATAAATGAGTTTTACCAACTAGACCAACCTTTGTTATTATTTATTCTTAGTATGTTAAATATACTTGTTCATTTTTAATATTTTTAGGGACTAAATTAAGAATGTACAACATATATAAGGGCCAAATAAAAAACACATAAATGATTATCAATTAACGTATTGGATCTTTAGAAACCGCGTTATAACAATAGGACCAAACCAAATTTGCACGTATTAAATTCAATCTAATAATTTTTTGTGATAGGAATCAAATTGAGAATCTACAGCACCCAAGTTTGACATAAAAATAATTTATATAGTTTAAAGTTCAAATAGTATTTAAATGTTATAAATGTAATTTTTTTGGGGGAAATGCTATCTGCAATTAACTAATAAATAGGAATAAAAAGATAGTTATTGGTTATTTTCTCGACTTCTTCCAACTAAATTTTAAATAAAATTGGTGATTTGCTTCACCTTTTCTACCTTTAAGATTGGCTAATCCAAAAGGCCAAAAACAAATTACCAAAACGGTGCATAAAGCAATTAGTGAGGTTCAGAAAGCAACTTCCATAATTGGGTAGCCAGTGATCTTAACCTATAATTGGGCTTCTAATCAAATAAACTCAACCCAAATATAGGCCCATTTAACTGTCATCAATTTCATTCTACACTTTCAAACCACCAAAAGAACGAAGACATATATTGCCTTATTTTGGTTCCCGCCATCAAATCAAGCAAACTTCATTTCACTACGTGCAAGCTCTCCGTCATCGCCATCGGTAAGGTGGTTCTCTCTCCCTTTTCCTTCAACGAATGATGTTCATTGTTCCTTTCGAATTGATTTTCTTACTGTATGCTGTTTTGTTGCCGAGAAAGTTCAAGAAGAAAAGGGCTTCTAAGCCTAACAATGTGAGGTTACCATTGACGTTGCGTTTGATAGAAGATTGCCTCATGCTCATGCTTAACCACGATTATTCAACTTCCGAAGAACTTTATCTGTTAACCTGTTTTCGAATTTATTTCTGATTGCATCCGAAAACGCTGTTTAGGAACAAGGAAGCTTCGAGAAAGTCCACTACGGTCATGTGCTCTCTTATAATGCAATGAATTTGAATTGAAAATTTGGAAAAATGCCTGGTGAAATGACCAATTCTTGGAGTAGAGATATTCTTGTTCTTGGAAAACTTGATAGCATCAAATTTTCTCGTCTTGATTTTCATTTTTCTTCAACTAATCGAGAAACCTAACATCAGATCGATGTTATGTGGAAAACAACTTAGATCTGTTTTAAATTTTCAGCGAGCTTCTAAATCATCCTCCGTTTTCTTATTTTCTGTATAAATCGCTCTTCCATCGACAGGTTTAAATCAGCAATCGCGGCGAAGTACTGTTTGCAGTGAAATATCATGTCAAATGGCCTTTATACGCGGGAGTGTTTTATTTTTTTAATTACTATTTAGGATAATTTTTAAATTAATTATTAAAAAGGGATACGTCGTAATAACTGTTACTACTTTTCAGTCAGAATTTTATTTTTTTAATTTTTTAAACTGTAGTCGTAAAAAATTTTACGAATTCAATATATGTTTTTTTTAATTTACGACTAAAAACAAGTCGGAAATATATTCACGACTTCTAAGTCGGAAAAATATTTACGACTTAGAAGTAGTAAAAATATTTACGACTTCTTAATTTTCATTCTTTCCTCAACTTTTACTGTTCACACTTTTTTATTTATTATTTATTTATTTAGTGTTGGAAGTCGTAAGTTTACGACTTCCATAGTTTTATTTTTCTTTTTTGTTTAGATTAAGTATTTTTTTATTTTTAAATTTTTTTATTTTATTTTAAGTTTTCAATTTTTTTATATTAATTTAATTAAATAATTTTTAAAAATTTAAGCATTAAATAGATTAATTTTATTTTTAATTATATTAATTTATTAAATAGATTAATTCAATTTTAAATTGTTAAAAAACTTAAGAATTAATTTAATTATTAAATTAATAAACTTAAAAATTAATTTAATTATTAAGTTAATAAAATTTTAAAAA
>PYAF01005891.1:616650-627086 GCA_007407185.1 Glycine tomentella
TTAATTTAATTTTTAAGTTTTTCAAAATTAATTCTTAATTTTATTAACGGTTTTCAAAATTTACTAACTTAATAATTAAATTAATTTTTAAGTTCATTAACTTTTTTTAAGTTTATTAATTTAATTTAAATTAATTCTTAAGTTTTTTAAAATTATTTAATTTAATTCTTAAGTTTTTTAAAAATTTAAAATTGAATTAATCTATTTAATAAATTAATATAATTAAAAATAAAATTAATCTATTTAATACTTAAGTTTTTAAAAATTATTTAATTAAATTAATCTAAAAAAATTGAAAACTTAAAATAAAATAAAAAACTTAAAAATACAAAAATACTTAATCAAAACAAAAAATAAAGAAAATTGTGGAAGTCATAACCTTACTTCCGACTTCCAACAGTAAATAAATTAAAAAAAAAAGTGTGAACAGTAAAAAAAACAAAAATGAAGAAGTCGTAAATATTTTTTCGACTTAGAAGTCGGGAATATATTTTCGACTTGCTTTTAGTCATAAATTAAAAAAAATACACTAAAATCGTATAATTTTTTACGACTTCAGTTTAAAAAATTAAAAAAATAAAATTCTGACTGAAAAGTCGTAATAATTATTAGAACTTACCCCTTTTGGTAATTAATTTAAAAATTACCTCTAAATGGTAATTAAAAAAATAAAACACCCCATGCGTAAAAAGGCCCATGTCAAATATTACACTGCTTGCACGCTTTAGGCCTTTGAAGTCAAAAGATAAGCAAAATGGCCATGACTCTTTCTGCATTCGGTGCATAGACACCGAAACTTTCTTTTTCAAGGTTTTCATATGTCAGATTAAACATCTATTAGTTTTTCCTTTAGTTCATTATTTACTCTGGAGCTGTGAAACTCATCACTATAAAACTACGAGTGCATCACACATTACGATGAATAGCCTCTTGAATTAATTTTGGTCAGGATGAAGAATTCGTGTTTAGCTTTGATAGAGTGTTCTATGAACAATCTGAGCAAGCTGATGTGTATCAGTTCCTAGCTCTTCCCATGATTAGAGGTACAAACTACGGAATTCTCACTACAAATTTATATGTCAATCAGTTAATAATGCAATGCAAAGATTGAAATCTTCCTTAATTTGAATGGCTTTTGCTTCCTTATGAAATGACAGCTTCATTACCGCCAAATAGTGCATCAACTTCGGTTATATGAATTTTTTAATCCTTATTGATTGTTTAATGTTAATACATGTCTGCACGGTCCTACAATCAAAATTAAAAAAATCTGGAATGTTTCTTAACAATGAAAATGGGGGAAATAGCAGTTGGCTTACCTATAGATTTATTTTTTATTGATATCACGTTATACATTTTGTATGTATTCCCATAATTGAAACAGATGTTGTTGATGAAATCAATGGGACAATAATCACTTATGGCCAGGTAAAATATCACAAGGTGTCCCCAGTTTGCCATAAGCTTTTTGCTTCTTTTTGTTAAAGTTTCAAATCATGCATGTGAGGACATGTGTGGTTTTTCTCCTCATACAAGGCAGCTACGTGTGTGTCGGGAGTTGTGAAAAATTACAAGAGATACTGCATTGTAGGAGCTTCGCTGAATATGATCCTTGGCATTAGCTAAGAAATGCCCCTATTCATGAATCCATTTTCCTTTGGACTGTAACTGATTAAGGTTTCGTATTTCTACAATCGATTGCAGACTGGAGCTGGGAAGACATATAGTATGGAGGTGGAAAATTATCACCTTAAAAGTATCCTAAAATGATATTGTAAAACTTAAAATACAGCAATGGAAATAACTACTCTGAAGCGGGACCTGGTATACTTGAATGTGATGAACAGAAGATGTGAAGTTACTAGTATTTTGATAGAGTTGAGGGAGAAATTGAATGTTGAAGATGTGAAGTTACTAGAGGAATTGTTGATACAAGAAGGCATTCTCTTTGATCCTTCATCAGCAGAAGAGGAGTCAGACATAGAAGACCTCAACTTACAGGAGTCAGGAGATATCCTCACTACAAGCCGCCATGGAAAAGCTTACAGCTACAAAATAGATCGAATTTTCAAAATATGGTTTCAGGTACCCTGATTCCTGACTTTCTTTAACTGGCTGGGTTACACTTCTCCAGGACAATTTCGGTAACTGTTCATTCATATATCATGCCTTGTCTTAAGGATTAAAAAAATATATCATGCCTTGCCGGCATTTAAATACCATCAAAAGGCTGGCTAATTGACTTATTGCTGGACATTTCGGGGGATGGCTAATAGCATAACATATGCTGACAAGGCTGATTTCTAAAATTAACGCACTCAGGCCATTGATCACAATTACCTAACAATTGTTTTATATGAATAATAATTTGGCATATATGTCTGTCTTCTGAAACCTCTCCAATGGATTCAACCAGATCATGATTTAATCCCACCATGATTACAATGTCATCGTTTTTGCACTAGATCCTTGCATTCACGACTAGCCTAAAAATAGGTATCGATAGCTTAGCATGACACGAACCATTTGGACTACTCTGATGCGTCTTGGTTTTTACTGTGGTGCGCAATAGACGTACAGCTTAATCGTAGGGTAAGAGAGAGGCACTGGATTTCCTGGCTGTGATTTGTGCACTATATGCAATGTAATCTTGAACTGGATTCCTTATAAGGCACAACATTCAATCAATAACGTGCAACATGAGCCTTCGATATATGAAGGTAGATCTAAGGTTCTGTGTTGCTCACGTCACTCGTTGCAGTTATTTGGACTGCGATGGACCCGGCCGCTGTAATCTGCGTATAAACTATGCAGGAATGTTTGAACAGAAGGGAAACAACTTGCCATTGGCCCTTATTGCGAAGAGTAAATGTTCACGGTGGGTACCAGAAGATTACGAGGTGAAGCAACACAATCCCGTGGAGATGCAAGTCAAGCCACAAGCGTGCAATCCGTCAAGAATAAACCATCTCCTTGCTTCTTTATTAATGCTTTCTCAAGTTTCCGTGACCTTTTCTATCGTTTTCCCAGCGTTCTTTTTCCCTCTCCTGAACAGATTTTTATTTTATTTTTTCAGTACAAACTCTCCGGGGCAACTTATTAGTAGTACGAGTTTAGGTCTCAAACAAGGGAAGTACTTAGGACTTGCACTCACTGGCTTGCGTTAATCAGTTAAGGAAAATCTTTGATGAACACCTAATAACTTATTCAACACCTAGAGAGATGAAAAAAAGAAGAAAAATACAAGTATAATAGGATTTATGATGTGATAAAATGAAAGAGATTGAGAAAAATGAAAAGTGTTGATAGAGTGTTTAAAATAAATGATAATTCATGCATCATTAGTGAATCCGTTGATATGATAGCGGTTGACAGAAACAATAGAAGGATAACATGGTAATTCAAACTCAAGGAACGTTTTCCTTTTGGCTTTCAGTTGCTTTTCCACCATCTAAAGCAAGAGTTTTATTGTTTTGTAGGTAAGACTTCACGTTAGCTATTCGAAGCAACCAATTGAGCGTGCATATATAAAAGGCACGGAATCATTTTCCATTATGACAGTGTATACAGAGCTATAATTGGTGTCAGCCTATCTAGTTGGTAGTTGGTTCCATTGGACACAAGTGAAAACTACATGCCATGGCTTCCAAGAATGTAATGCTTCAATTTGTCTTATTTTCCATGTGTTTGGCTATGGCAAATTCGGTCGAGTTCAAATATCCGGCAGTTTTCAACTTCGGTGATTCAAATTCGGACACAGGAGAACTCGCTGCAGGGTTGGGCTTTCAGGTTGCCCCACCTAATGGACAGGACTACTTCAAAATTCCATCCGGGAGATTCTGCGATGGCCGTCTCATAGTGGACTTCCTAAGTAATTTTTAATTATCCCCTGAAATTGTACTATTTATAGTTATTGCTATAATCATTACTCAGCAAGCTTCTAAAACGAATATAAATATAAACAAATAGGAAAAATACTTATAATATCACACGCTAAGAAGAAATAAGTTAATGTACTAGAGGATAAATAGTTTCCGGCATTTTTATTTTCATCGCGAACAAACTAGCCTCCTAACATGCATCAATTTTTTAGGGGATTGAATTGATTATTCATTTTAACATTTGCTTGCCCTTCAACTTTTTGCCACATTGTCAATATTTAGTTAGTTACCCATTAAGAAAATGGTTTGACTTTCGGCTTTACAAAATATAATTTTGGTTTAGTATATTTTAACGTTATTGTCCATTAACATATTATTACATCATTGAGTAATTTAAAAATACTCGCATTTATATGAGAAATAAATTGTTTAAATAATGTATCAATACAAAATTAAATAATAGTTTAAAAAAGTTAAATTTGATTCTCTTAAAGTAAAAAAAAATGTATAAAGTAAGAAATTAAAAAATTCATAACGTATTAACTAATTATTTAAAAAGAGTTAAGTAAATATCAACATTTTTATATTAATTATTTATTTAAAAAGAGTTAAGTTTATGAGAAAAATATATACGTAGGGATTTAATTTAGAACTTAATTAGAAAACATTCATAGTATAAAAGTTTTGTATACTATTATACAGTATCCAATTATGAATTGTTATATAATTAAAAATTGTTGGTTTTTTTTAGTAGTTACTCTAAAATTTATATTTAACATAATTTAATTGGTAGATGTGACAGTGTATCAAAATTAAATTCTTTAATTTAATGTTATATTTTTACCATCGACCTGATATTTAGTACTTTTGATTTATTATTTGATTATTATTGTGATTGAATAAAAGAATGACTTACTTCCACTACAAGTTATACGCACCAAACGACAGGTGGAAAACTAACTATTTGCAGATGTTTGAAACACAAGCAAAGCCGGAAGGCTTAAAACCCGTCCTTACAGTAATAGTCAATAACCATGGCTTCCAAAATATGTATCCTTCGAATTCTTACCGTCATTGCCATCTGCATACCTTGTGCCAAATCCTTCCACTTGAATTTTCCAGCAGTTTTTAACTTTGGTGATTCAAATTCTGATACTGGTGCTCTTATTGCCGCTTCTTTTGAGAGCCTTAACCCACCAAATGGACAAACATACTTCCAAAAACCATCGGGGAGATACTCTGATGGCCGTCTCATCATCGATTTCCTTAGTAATAAATCTCCATAACCTCTTTTTGTCACTGCCCACATGATCTTTATCTTCCTTCACATTCCTGTTTCCAAGTAGATTATTATATCTCCCTCTCCCATATAAACAACTTTTTTGCACTCATTGCTCCATCTGTTCTTGGTTTTTGATTGCAGTGGATGCTATGGACTTGCCATTCCTAAATGCCTATCTGGATTCGTTGGGTTTGCCAAATTTTAGGAAGGGATGCAACTTCGCCGCAGCAGCTGCAACTATACTTCCAGCCACTGCATCATCCCTCTGCCCCTTCTCCTTTGGAGTTCAGGTGTCTCAGTTCCTCCGATTCAAAGCTCGGGCCCTTGAATTGATCGCTAAAGGTCTCTACTGAAGGACAAAATTTACATACAGTTTCATAGTGTTATTCTTCCATTAGAATTGAAATTTCATCTGTGTTGATCTTTAATGAAAACCTTTATTATGCGGATCACTCAAATGGAACTCTAATTCTCATTGGAGAACAACACTAAAAGTAGCATATGAAACTGCATCTAAGTTTTATTCTCTGCTAAATTTATCTAATTATTGTTTTCAAACTCGCATTACTACTTCAGAGGACTAGTGTGCTGTCTGTCTCATAACTCATTCATTCATGTTCAAAATAATTATCACAATGTTTCAGGCAGGAAATTTGATAAGTACGTCCCAGATGAAAATATTTTCGAGAAGGGATTGTACATGTTTGACATTGGCCAGAATGATCTCGCTGGAGCATTTTATTCAAAAACATTGGACCAAATACTTGCCTCAATTCCCACAATTCTTTTAGAACTTGAAAAGGGAATAAAGGTTGGTGTCAAATTATCTGCTTCTATTTCTATATTACGCTTGGGAAATTTTATTCCAAAACTTTCTTGAATTAATGAATTCCATTGGTTACAATTACATACACAGTTTTACATGGATTAGCAAAAGCGAGTTCTAACTCTTTGTTATTTGTTTACTAGAATCTCTATGACCAGGGGGCTAGATATTTCTGGATACACAATACAGGTCCTCTCGGATGCTTGCCTCAGAATATTGCCAAATTTGGAACTGATTCATCAAAGCTTGACGGACTAGGGTGTGTTAGTTCACACAACCAAGCTGCTAAAACCTTTAACTTACAGCTACATGCTCTCTGTACTAAATTGCAGGGCCAATATCCAGATTCAAATGTCACATACGTTGATATCTTCACTATAAAATCAAGCCTCATTGCAAACTATTCTAGATACGGTTAGTATCTCTAAGTAATTTTTATTTATTTGCCATGTTTCAATTCTACCTATTTCATTGCTTTTGCCTTGCCTTTGGATAATTACCGTTTAAATGAGTTTTAGATGTTAAAATCTGTAAATTAAAATTTTCTCAGATAGCTTTGTCATCAATTGTCACTTGTGCTGAGGCCTGAGGGTCATGCAACAGCTGTTTTATAGATACAACTTTCCACACCCCATCATCTTCACTTGATCTGACAAAGCAACAATATCTATGACTGATTTCCTTGTATATTGTATAACTATTCCTGGAAATTTATCTTTGTTGATCTCAGTTGCTTTGTTTTCTTGGGAGCCTCGTACCTTTTCCCCTTTGATCAAACCAGTGATTGTAGCAAATATACTTTACAGTAATTAGAAATGCTAGAAGCGTGTCCAATCTATTGGCTAATTAAGAACTCTGTATCAGGCTATCAGCCATAATAACCAATTTACCTCTTTTATATGATCTATCATAACAGTATTTTGTGGAGGAAAAGCAGTTAATTTGTGTGATTACATGTTTGCAGGATTTGAACAACCTATTATGGCTTGTTGTGGATACGGAGGTCCACCACTAAACTATGACAGTCGAGTTTCCTGTGGGGAAACAAAGACCTTCAACGGAACCACAATTACAGCAAAAGCTTGTAATGATAGCAGTGAGTACATAAGCTGGGATGGGATTCATTACACTGAGACTGCAAATCAATATGTAGCATCACAAATTCTCACTGGAAAGTACTCGGACCCTCCTTTCTCAGACAAAATGCCATTCCTACTTAAGCTCAAGTTTTAAATACCCCATTATATTTATTGTTATTATTATTTGATTCTTTACGGTATCGTGAAAGCAATAGCTGATTGTAACTTTGAATGACAGTCAAGCTCTTACTAATGAATATGTTTTAAAGATTGGTCCCATTGGCATGGTAACATGGTCTGTGTGATAATGTTCAAGGATTGGTAATTGAACACATTCAGACTTCATGGTTCATTTGTATGCATATACTATCTAAGAGGGCCTTTTTGGATACACACATTTGGTATATGCTCTTGTCTTTTTTAAATTTCAGTTTTATACACGGTTAATGCTAATAATATTGCAGTATGATGATAACATAACACTCTGAAATGAATGTAAGCAGCAAGTATACACAAATTTATATGGTAGTCCAATGCATTAAATTTGTAATTGCAGACCAAAACACTGATCTTATTCTACAATTTTCTCAAGCCCAATTGTAACATGACATTGGTTACAACTGCACATCATACATCAGAATTTAAAGAGTAATGATTTCGAAGACAAGTCCAATTATTATATAAGAGGAATGCTACCAACACAATCTTTTCAATACACTTTTTGAAATTTACAAAATAAAAAGAGAGAGAATCATTAAATAAGAAATGAGATTCATCGAATTTGCGTTTTCTAATAAGAGTTGTTCAAATTTCAAAAGACTATGTCAGAATGTTTGTTAGCATTTCTCATTATATAATTACTTTCTTACTTTTTGGATACATAAGCATAATATTGTGCCATAGGAACTACAAAGACAATAACCAACAAACCTCCAACTACAAGAGTGAATTGTCCACATTTCTCATCTGTCTCGTCCCTAGATTTAAAGTTAGACTCGCGTTTATTTCTTTAAATTTGGGCCCACCAGGATCAGGAAGTCCATCAATGGCTGCAACTAGCCTATTGGCTGTGCTAAAAATGGCTTCATTGTACTTCTCATCGGTTGCCAACACTGCGTGCACAAACCAGATACTTTAATCAGGGAATTGGTAGTTTCATGCCCCTTAAAAGATATGACTGGCTCCTGAGAGACTCACTTTTATTGACTTAAACTATTGATTACAAATTCTTTTTTTTATTGAAAATACTCTTACAAACTTGCAGAGTCTCAATCATGCGTATGCATTCAAATGAGAAAAAGCCAACCATATGTAGATGAAGGTTTATGCAATAAGCAGAGACTATCCAAAGAACCTAACAAATAAGTTTTCTAATGAAAATAAAAATTGGTGGGGGAATAAATTACAAATTTAGGCTTCTCAGTTGGGAACTTTTTAAGATTGTATCTCAAGAAGAATAAGGATTTCTAAGTTAGAAGCCTGCTGCCTAGTTTATGAGATGAGTAATAATATAGAAAGACCTTATTATTTTAAACATCATATCAAAGTCTTTCATTTCTTTTTATCTCTCTTCCTATCACATAAAAAATTATATCATACCTATATTTTTTACTCTTTCTAGGTGTTTGTTGAATCATTGGCAAGCATATCAAGTCATCAAGTAATATTCGATAAGTAAAAAATATTGTTCTCATGAGGACTTGCGTAATACTTGGTAAGTTCACAACTTTTTACTATCCAAACTAACTAACAAAACAATTCCTTAGGATTTTTAAAATATTTTTGGAATTTTTAGATAAGAACGCGTTAAAAGAAAACAAAATACAAATGACAAAGCTTGTTGGGTTAGATTTTCACCAAACAAAACTCTCTTTACACTAAAGCATAATACCCAACTTGAGATTCAATATTAATATCGGTCATTGTTCAAAAACGGTATTCTAATTCCTAATTCTTAATTCCTTAGGTGAAAAGACCTAAGTTCCTCCATTAAATATCAATCTCTTGCACATTTGATAAAGAAAATTGCTTTAAGCTTAATGACCCAAAGATAACCAATAAATTTCATCCTATTCCTAACTCTAGGGGTTAGATAAAGAGAGTATTTTTAAATCACAATCTCATCCTAAAATCAAGCTATGGATATATTTCTAAATATCAAGCATTAAGAATATAGGCAAAACGGTAACATTGAAGAACAAGATGCATATAAACATATTTCAAGCCAAATACATGAGAGTATAAAGTTTAGTTACAATCTAACCCCAAGCAATGACAAAATCTAGCTACCCATTCCCATCGGTAGCACCAAAATGCAATATGAAAGGAAGAAGATGGAAAAAAGGAGCAAGGAGAGCCTTTTTTCCCCAAAGGAGTGGGTTTTAAAAACGTGTTACTCCCAAATGGCTACGAAATCTATATATAGAATCCCTAAAAATCTTGAACTTTAGTTAAGATATGTTTAAGCAAAAAAATTCAGGCTTGAGCATATTCTGCAAAATAGGAACTTCGATTCAAGCCCACATTTCCAAGCTTGAGTATACTTTGCTTCAATTTTTTACTTCAAGCTTTCACAAACTTTTACCCCAGGTCACTTCAAATTCCTCCAAAATAATTCATCCACAAACACATGCAACTAAGCAAAATGATAAATTAAAGAGAAAAGCTACAAATTCACATATTAACATAAAAATGCATACACAAAGTCCTAAATAAGAGAAAAAATGGGATAATTACCTAAATTCACATCCCTCAATTAAGTATTTTTGATAATTATTAGTGTTGCACAAGAGATTGGAGTGTCCATTAAATTTTTTTGTTGTAAGATACATACAGGTATCGCTTTCCGATGATGGGCAGATAGGTCTAATTAGTTTTCCACGTAAGCATCAAGTTGTCAAGTGAAGGGAAAAAAATTTAAATAATGCGTTTTAAATAAAAAATTACCAAAATATGACCATTTAAAATGTAATTACGAATCTACTGCTGTTATTTGCGTCTGGGTGAAACGTGTTGAATCACGTCATGGTTGGACGTGATCAGAAAGCATTCACGTCGTGATGGTACGTGTTCGAACACGTCTAGTGCAAGCGTGATCCAGGCTGAGTCACGTCGTCTTTGGACGTGATTAATCACGTCCTCCTTGGACGTGTTAGTGGTGCAGTTCCGTCGTGGCTGGACGTGACCTTGCCACTGTTTCGTTTGATCTAGAATAAGAAAAATAAAAAACATGCCTGGTGAGAAATGCTTTCGTAAATTTTTCCAAATGCTTTCATTAATTTTTCAAACATTAAAAACATGATTTGGCTGTGTATATTTTAATTTGATTTTCCTTATTGAAGTCGGATTGCATTTCACGACTTCAAAGT
>PYAF01005891.1:627186-705245 GCA_007407185.1 Glycine tomentella
GTTTGATCTAGAATAAGAAAAATAAAAAACATGCCTGGTGAGAAATGCTTTCGTAAATTTTTCCAAATGCTTTCATTAATTTTTCAAACATTAAAAACATGATTTGGCTGTGTATATTTTAATTTGATTTTCCTTATTGAAGTCGGATTGCATTTCACGACTTCAAAGTCGTGTATACTAGCACGACTTCTAAGTCGTTTTTGGCCACACGACTTCTTCACAAAATAAAGGTGACAAAAGCTAATATGGAAGTGCAAATAGCCAAATCCATTTAGAAGTCGTATACTAAAGCATGACTTTAAAGTCGTGACTTTAAAGTAGCTTTAGGCAAAAAAATTAATTAAAGAAAGGCTTTATTAATTACGGTTTTATAGCTATGCTTTTAAAATAAAATGAAGCAAATACCTTTGTAAAAAGGTGCTAAGAAATTGGGAAAAATAATATAGTTTTAAAATATGGTAGTAATTAGGATTTTAAAATATAAGGTGCACTAATTAGGATTTTTTAGAAATGATTTGAGTATTTACTATTATTTAGGGTTTTAAAAAGTATTGTAGTAATTAGGGTTTTAAAAAATAAGGTGGACTAATTAGGATTTTTTTAGAAATGATTTAAGTATTTACTATTATTTAGGGTTTTAAAAAGTATTGTAGTAATT
The DNA here is from genome assembly GCA_007407185.1 of Glycine tomentella. Taxonomy (NCBI): domain Eukaryota; kingdom Viridiplantae; phylum Streptophyta; class Magnoliopsida; order Fabales; family Fabaceae; genus Glycine; species Glycine tomentella. The sequence continues at coordinate 627,845 of PYAF01005891.1, forward strand.
AGGGTTTTAAAAAATAAGGTGGACTAATTAGGATTTTTTTAGAAATGATTTGAGTATTTACTATTATTTAGGGTTTTAAAAAGTGGTCCACCTTATTTACTATTTTTTAGAAATGATCTCCTCACCAGGCATGTTTTTTAAAATTAAAGTTTAATTTTTAAAAACATATTTACATGTTAAATATTTTAACATGATGTTTTAAAAAACATGCCTGGTGAGGAGATCATTTCTAAAACTACAAATTCACAAATTAACATAAAAATGTATACACAAAGTCCTAAATAAGAGAAAAAATGGGATAATTACCTAAACTCACATCCCTCAATTAAGTATTTTTGATAATTATTAGTGTTGCACAAGAGATTGGAGTGTCCATTAAATTTTTTTGTTGTAAGATACATACAGGTATCGCTTTCCGATGATGGGCAGATAGGTCTAATTAGTTTTCCACATAAGCATCAAGTTGTCAAGTGAAGTGAAAGGGAGCTGCTATTTTCAATGATGGTTAAAATGGGAATTTTTTAAAGTATTAATTTCCTAGAATGTATTTTTGTAGCATCATGTCTTCATTTTTTTGTTACAAGAGGAAAGAAACAAGAAAGGAACAAACAAAACCTGCAACGGGGAAACGAGACAACATTTGTAAGACTCTTGTCTCTACAAAGTTGCAGGCCATGCATCAAATTGGAGATATGCATTGGTGAAGGAGTGCCTTGACAGTGGAAAGGAGGTAGGAGAGGAAGTTATAAAAAAGGGAAGGGCAAGGTGGAAGCAGAAAAGATTATGGGATGCAGAAAGTAATTTGTGTGTTGCAGGAAGCAATGGCCTAGTAAAGGCGTGTGAGGCCCATGTTTTTATTGGGACGTGAGCCCAAAGGTAGAGTAAGGTGGAAAAACCCATGTTTTGAGTGGTGAAGGAGGTTGATGCAGTGCTGCGGGCGGTGGAAGTGGCGATGGAGCAAGAGCTAGATCCCTCTGTTCCTTGTTGTCAGCATCTGCTTTCTGCAATCTTAGCGATGGAACCTTCCGAGTGCTTAATCACCCACGCCAGGTTTCTCTTCGCTTCCTTCGTCTTTGTATTTCCGGCATTAGTAGAAGTAGTGACAGAGTTAGATATGCAGGGCGTGTGGCGGAGGCTCTATCACCGACCAAGTTCAACAATTCATCTCGGATCATTGCCTTTCCACTCCTGTAATCTTATATTCTCCACTCTCTCTGTTTCTTTTTTCTCTTTAATTGCATTGATTTTTTAGAATGCTAAATGCAGGGTGATTTTCATGCTCCTTACTTGAAGACTTTTCTCAAGAAACTCATCACTCAAGTTGAGTTCGACCGTGGCTGTGTGTTGGACCACTTGTACGAACTCTATGCTCACTACATCTCATCGTTTAAGGTTTTCTTCTATCAACAACTTTCTCCAAGCTTCCTTTTTCTAGTTGCTTAGAAGTTTTTTCATGGTTTTTTGTTTCTTTTTTCCTTTTGTTAGGATGATAGTTTAGGGAAGAGAGATGCCAGAATCTGCAAAAGGATTTCGTTTCTCTTTCCGGATGGTAAATCGTGATTCTGGTGATGTTTCTCCATTCATTCTTATGATGTTATGTCATTCATCTTACCTTTGGTTGGTAAACTGGTGTCGCTAGGTTGTTCTGAACTCCTAAGTTGTCCGCACTCGAGGGTGCTGGTCTTTTCGTTGCAGTGTTCTCTGAACATGCTTGAAGGTGATACTGGGTATGCTCATGTTTGATATCCCAAAAAAATTGCATATAGAATGGTAACATTTCAAGGTTGTTATGTCTTGTTGCTAACTGTGGATGGTCTTGTTAGTTGTTTGTCAATAGTGTAATGTTATATCCTCCTACAAATCCTTCCCCGACTACCTTATAAAGGAAGTACTAAATGAAAAAGTTATTGCATTCAATGTCTTGAAAATATAAAACAAATTCATACTATACAAAGCAAGTAGGAGGATTAGTAGGAGAATATAGTCGGGTCATTTAGAATTGTTCTTGTTAATATGGTGTTGTGAACAGTTGCTTCTCCATTATAATCGATACTCTTGCTCCTTGAGAATACAACTTGTACTGAATTCAGCAATGCTATTGATTTGGGCTTTTGTTGGATCTATCAATTTTCTACTATTTCTTCCCTCAATATGCATATGCCATGTGTATGTATGTGGAACCTGCATTAAATTGTTAATGTTGGTATTGGTTGTGCAGGTGCTCAATATGGCCATCGAGTCTGTTTCTATCTGAGTTAATACTTTCTCATCCAGAATTATTTTCTAATAAATCATGCTTCGAGGTCAGTTATATGTATAACAGTTTGTGGAATCAAGTAGCAATTTTAATGTTATCCAATCATGAGTGGCCTTGCATGTGACAATTATGTGATCATCTTCACTTATCAGAGACGCTCTTGAGATATATTTGTGCCCTTACAATGTTTGAAAATTTTGTGTTCTGTTTATTAATTTTTGTCATTTCATTTGTTGCATTAAGATTATGTTTCAGCTGTCCTTATTATACCTTGGTGCACTTTCTTGAAATTTGAAATAGATTGGTTCAGGAGTTGGCCTAGTTGGATTATGTCTTGCCCATGTGAAAGCTTCCAAGGTATGGCCATCTATACTTGATGACTCATGCATTAACATTCTGAATGATAACATTTCTGCTATTAAAGTATGATGTTTTAGTTAAAACAGAGTGAAATTTAAACAAGAAAAAGTGCTATTTTTTAAATTATTCTATGGGTAATATTAGGTGATATTATTGTAGTTGAATTTACTCAATTGGAAGTTTTGGTTATTGTCTATCAACAGGTGATATTAAGTGATGGTGACCTATCAACTTTAGCTAACATGAAGTTTAATTTGGAATTGAATCACCTGAATGTTGAAGATGATATGCTGCAAAGAAACAAAGATCCAAACATGGTGAGTCTGAATTTGCTTAGACTGTGTATTGGGTTTTTCTGTCACGTATAGAAAATGTAATCCCTCAGCATTCTTCTCTAAGGTTTTGAATATGATACTGAGATTTTTGCTAAACTGTATAAATAATAATTTCCAGTATTTAAAATCTTGAGTTTCTACTTATCTTCTTGCAGAGCGTTGATGCACTTACTCCAACATATTTCCCCATCCCCTTGTTCATGTTTTCAGTAGTTTCCAGTGACCAAGGTTCTGTATTATGCACTGATCCTTGTATCTCAGGTAAAATGCTTGCATCTGCCATGGGAATCTGTGTCAGAAAGTCAACTTCAAGATATCATGCCAGATGTTGTGTGAGAGTTCAACTTAAGTTTTTATTCAACCTCTGAGACTTAATTTTTTGTATTGTTCATTAAATTTGTTCAGAATTCAGATGCCGTTCTTATTATATTTTTTATTTCAGTTTGGGTGCAGATGTGATATATGATCCAGTTTGCCTGCCACATCTTGTTAGAGTACTTGCCATGCTTTTGAATCAGACGAATTTGGGCTCTTGCAGACAGCATGCAAGCTGCAAGGGCCACTCTCCAAACATTGAACATGAGAATGGTGAACATAATCATGAAGATGCTATTGACAAATCTGATGGTGGATGCAAAGCAATTTATAATGATGGTAGTAGTAGCCTGTCAAAGGAAGCACCGGTGGCTTATATTGCATATGTTATCCGGAATATTGAAACTTTCAACTATTTTCTCTCCCTAGGGAAACAGGCTAACCTTGATATTGTGGACCTTACTGATTCATTGAAGCCGGTAAATCTCCTCTGCTACATGAAATCATATAATCAAGCCACTGTAAGACTATTGCGTATCACTTGCAGTAATATACGTAATATTCTATAACGATCATTTGACTTTCACATGTTATCTTTTCCTTTTTAACTTGCAAGGTCCCAAGACTTGGTGAAGTGATAGAGAAATATATGCCTAGATATAAATATTTAGTCAGAGACTTGCTAAAGATAGAAACTAAAGATTTTAAATTATACTTTGGTTCTGCTCTTAAACCTATCTACTCCAATATTATAAATTAGAATTCTCTCGATTACACACTTTTACTATTTTTCTTCTTTCTTTTGAGTATGCATTTCATTTCACATATTAGCTAAAAAAATTCTCTCTTAACAAATTCAAACAATCATATTTTATCTTTATGTATATACTTGATTTTTTTAACTGTTTATCTCTTCCATTCTACCATCTTTTGTCATTACCTCTAAATTAAATTTTAATATTTTTAAAAAAAAACTCATTAGTTAAAAATAGTCTTATATCATATAATTCTTCGATGAATTATAAATCTAAAATATAATTCATATATTCATAAATATTTATTTATTATAATTTAATCAGAATTTAACTAATGAGTGGAATGAAAGTGCCTAGATATAAATATAATTCATATACCCTGGAAGAAAGTGGCTAGGCAATTAAAATTGCATCATGTTGTTCTGGAGATGGATTGCTTGGCTGCTTTGCATATGATACAGGGTAGGAATCTAGCTCCTAGTTTCTGCCAATCTCTTGTTAGGGAAATCAAAGTTTTCTTAAAGAAGAATGATTGGATGATATATGTCCATCATGTTTATAGGGAGGCTAATGCCCCTGCTGACTTCATGGCTAAGTTGGGTCTTCAAGGGGAGCATCAGATTTCTCTACATCATGAACTTGATCCTTCTCTTCTTTCTCTCATAGCTTTTGATGCTAGTGAGGTTTGCTTTGCGCATCCCTTGCCTGGAATTTCTGGTAAAAGGTATACTAAGCAAGAAGAGCTCCTCCCCCTAGATCTTAGCTTAGAAAAAAAAAATCGAGTAGTCGTAATTCAAAAAGTTGGGCTGGGCAATAGCACCGAGATCTCATAAAGGAGGCATTTTTCTCGTGGGCTCCCTTTTAGATGTAGATTTAGGTGGGTTTTTATTTTTATGCAAGACGAGTTAAATGGAAAAAGAAAGTTGGAGGTTGACATGCATAGTGCCAGATGTGGAATGGTGCCTAAATCTACCATTCATGTTTTAAAGGGAATCCCTGGGCATATGGCATTTGGCTACTCTGTTCATTAGCCCTTCATACTCAACAGATGTGGGCTCTCAACTTCTCAAATTGGGTATGTGCTTAGGTCAACCCTAACCTAGTAGTACTGATAGGCAACATTGGGAAAGACGCATTAAGCTTGGGAATCAAGAACACGTAAACTTTGTATCTATATATAGAGAGATAGATATACATGTCTTATTGAGATTGGGGTAAATAAGAGTGGTTGGGACAATAAATATTCATCTTATTTATATTTTAGATACTCATATAACCATCAAAAATTATAGAGAGATAGATATACATGTCTTATTGAGATTGGGGTAAACAAAAATGGTTGGAACAATAAATATTCATCTTGTTGATATTTTAGATACCCATATAACCATCGAAAATTATAGAGAGATATATATACATGTCTTATTGAGATTGGGGTAAACATCGAAAATTATTGAGGTGAATAATTTCACGAAATTAAACAGTAGCTTCTTTTTTCATTCTGCTTGCTATAAAAAAAAAAAAGTTAATATTATCTGTTAAAGTAAGCAGACGAAACAAAATGAAAGTTGTCCCTTTTTTCATAACTTAAAGTCAAATTAAAATGCATCACTTTTATCCTCATGTTTTGTTCTGTTTGATGTTAAAAACACACTGAACACAAAATAGAATTTATGTCTTTTTTATGTTTTGTTCCGTTTAACATGTTCACTGAAGACTTTGAATTATATTTGTTGATAAGAATTAAAAGAAGGTTAGGACAAGTTTGGGGGACGAGAATTGGACAAAGACAGTGGATAACACGTGTACGCAACGAACTAAATGATGTGTGTTTCTTTACAGGCAGTGATTTGTGAAAAGGAATCCTCCTCCAAAATTGTGACAAGCCTTGCATCATTAACAAAGATAGTAGTGTTTGCTTTAAATGGATATTAATTTTATATATTAACTACCAAGGCACCAAACAATAAAATTTTCTTGTCACAAAAGGAGGATTCCTTTTCATAAAATCCCAAACACTACGATAGTCTATATCCAAAAAAATTAAAGCTTAAACATTAATATAAACTAAATATGAAAATATTTAAATTTTAATATGAATTAAGCATTTTGAGATGAAAACATGTTAGTCGTTTGTTCTCTTGTTACAAGTTAAATTTGAAGGTTTGGTGTGTTCTATTTGAAAGTATGATCAATTCTAAAAGATTTTACATGAAAAAAATTAGGACATGTTTTACAAAATCAGAATATTAAGTCATAGTTATATCAAAAAGAAGAAACTATTTTAAAGGTTTGGTATGAGGTAAAGGCCTACTTACATTACTTTCACCATGTCATTGTGTAAAGTGTAAACAATTAGAGAATGAGAATTATAAAATAAAAGTGTTTATGGTTTTCACAGTAATTTTTTTTTCTTTTAGTTCATTAACTAATGTCTTAAAAACATAAACTAAAAATAAAAATTAAAAATTAAATGAAACACATATTGTAATATCTTAAAAAGTTATTACTTCGATGTGACTTTGAAATATTTATATGTATTATTTATTGTCCAATTATATAATGTCATATAACTTATTTTATAACATCAAATGATTAAGTTTAATTTTATATTTTTTTTATTAAAATCTAAGAACTTTTTACAAATTTGATATATTTTTTAATGTATTTTAAAAAAAAACTTTAATCCTTAATTTATTCATAACTACCTAGCCTTTTCATCAATCTTTCCCACCGTCTTAACCTATCTAAGCACAGACTCCACAAGTGACTTAGTGGCTTTAATTTGCCTCACATTTTATTTACTAATGACACTTGCTAATTAATTCCCATTGAATACTAATTTGGATTCGGTGGCATTATATTTGGGACAACATTTGTCGATTACATCAAAACAAATACACACCTCAGGTAATTAATGTGAATTCACAAATGCATATTTGCAAGGTACATGATCAGGAGGGTCTTCTAAGCAAACACAATTGTTAGCACGGGCTATTGGGACTGGCATCAACGTTAGGGTTTGGGAGAACCTGAGTGATGACGAAAATTGGATCGAAGCAAGTAGCATCCACAGTGACAGTAGTTGCTGTGAATCCCATCACGACAAACACCAAACCAATTAACTTCAGATAGTTGACGATGGTGGGAAATATTAATAGAACACAGGGAAGACTATGTTTAGAATTAGAAAAATTAGAAATTAATTAAGGATGAAATGAAAGTGTCTTTTTAAAATACATTAAAATTAAAATAAAAAAAATATCAAATTTATAAAAAAGTCTTTAGACTTTTGTTGAAAAAATAAAAAATTAAACTTAATTATATGTGATAAAAGAAGTCACAAGATATTATATAATTGAATAATATATATATATATATATATATATATATATATATATTGGTGTAGCTTATTTTAAACTCACATCAACCCCCTTAAAAACGTTGAAGAAAGACATTGGATACTTACCATTAAAGCAAACAAGAAGATTAATTGGAAAACATAAAAACACAAGATTATTCTACTTTAAGATATTGGGATAAGATTAGAATTGTTCAATGCGAATTGCCTTCTGTGAAGAGATAGCTGTAAATGTAATACAAGAATAATTGGATAATACATCGGATTCTATGTCACAGTTGTCAAGAAGACATGGTTCCAGCACATGGACGAGGAAGAAGGCCTTTCTCATCCATTCTATCTTAGTTAACCACTTAACCCCTTTGATCTGCTCTCTGCTGGCCAGACCTAATATTTATGCAATTGCAAGTGTTAATAAGTGGTAGCAACTACAAGACAAAAAGCCAAACGAAATGCATCACGTGACATCGTGGTCATCATCATCTAACTTACTTTAAATTAATTAATAGACCGTACACTTCAGTTCTTATTTTCTTACTTTATTATGTTTCTGTTGCCTTTAATAAAGTTGTTAAAAAAAAAAAACTAGAAGGAGAAGAAAATATAAAAAAAAATTATGGATAATATAAATTTTATATCTAATAAAAATATTTTTTTTAATTCCTTAATCAAATGCTTGAGACAGGAGTTAGCATTTGAAAACAAAAAAAAAAAAACTTGTTTAATCTTTTGAGATTCCTCGGGATTTGTTAGTTCCTGTTTCGAGATTTTGACCCGTCTTTTTATATTCTGTTTTATTGGGATTCTCACAAGAAAAGTGGCAATCCCAATCGTTTCCATATTCTAGTAATCAAAAAAATTGAAACAGCTTAGCGTGGTGAACTGAGTCAGTGAGAGATGGCGGAGAGTGAAGTGGAGGTGATTCATTCTTGGTCTGCTCCAAGATCCCTCAGTACTAGTCTCATGTATTCTTTTGCTCAGGTATTGTACCTCTCACACTCACCTTTTTCATGCCAATATATTGCTATTCTCTTGCGTTGATAATGCATGCAACATAAGGAACTAACATATTGCATTCTTTGAGTAATGATTGTTAGTAAGTTTGGCCAACAAATGATTACCTAGTCTTCAGTTGATAGAGTAATGGTTCCATTAATTAATTGAAATTGAGCTTTGTTATTGACGATTACCTGAAAATCCTGTTTCTGATCATGGTGTTTCCATTTCCATGCTTATATCCGTGTGCCACGCAGAGGGATGACATAGAAGTGCTTGATGAGCCCCTCTATGCAAATTTCCTTAGAGTAACTGGTCTTGATAGACCCTACAGGGAGGAGCTACTCTCCAAAATGGTATGTCTGTCACAAAATTCATTACCTCTCCTCTAATCTTCTTGTACTTGATGCTAAGAACTAGGCTGATTTGATTATGCCATGATTATTTAAACTAATTAGCTATAGTGCTGCTAAATATTTCTTTTTCTGTTTGTTTGTTTGGCTGGGAAAAGAAATCTTTATTAAACTTTGGGGGTATAGAATGAGAGAATTCTGAAAAAGATAAGCCTCTCTGATGTAGAGTGAAAAGCATATAAGCATATAAAGGACTAAGAAAATCATGCCCGCATGGATTGGTGAATGGATAATATGACAATGACCCAATAGGCTTTAATATCATCTTAAAAACTAACTCACAGGATAAGGATTGTCTCCCCACTTGTATACACTATTCAGATGTTATCTCTAGTCAATGTGCGATTTGAGTTTCCCCCCAATGCCTAGGTGCAGTTTGTTCTACTTCCTAATGTTAAATGGGATTAAATAAGCCTGCACAATTCAGTATTTAGTTATTTTCTTAAAATTCTTCAGTTGATTTAATAATCTGGCTGGTCCGTTCTTTTTTACTGGAGAAATATGAAGATTCTGTCTTTTGAAAGTTGTAGACATTGACCTTTATTGCAATGCTTCCTTAGTTATCATTTATTATAATAATTCCTGTGTCCTTGTCTCTTGTAGTATCCTCTTCCTATGCTTCATATTGAAAAATGTTGGTGTTTCAAATGTGACAGGAAGCTGATGGAAATAAGGTCACTAATGACATAATCTTTGGTCCAGGAAAGAAGAAATATAGATTCTGTAAGGTAAAGAACATCTCTATTGGTATGCATTTTCTCATAAAATGTATATATAGAGGAACATTATGACCATTTTTTATAATAAAAAAATATGACCATTTATTTCAATGACAGGAGACATTATACCATTGACTTTTTATAGAGGTGAAAAAAGTTTATATTCATTTTATCTCATGCTAATTTTGTGATGCAGTAGCCTGCTGTAAGCCAAAGAAACTGAAGCAAGAAACTTCAATTGGCACAAAAATAACATCTTATGCTATTATGTTCAGCATTATGCTAGTTTAGCTGGCTAGGAGTTGTTTTAGGTCTAGGGAAGGGCCCAATGGCCCACCACTGGCATGGTCCAAAAGTAATTGTCACAGGGGTCCCCAAGAGGAGGGGAAAGGAAACCGATGAACTGTTCCAAAAAAAAAAAAAAAAAACTACTACTAATTAGTTTATCTTGAGCTTTTGCAATGTGTTATCAAAACCAAGTTTGTTTTCTTCTAACTTCATTTTTTATCATTACTTTTCTGTTGACAGCATATATCAAAGCAACGGTTACAAGGTTTGACAGATGATCTGATGAAGAAAGGAAAGCACTTCATTCTGATAAGAAATCCTCTTGATATATTGGTAAAATGTCTTTCATTTATTATTTATTTGTCACTAAATCAACAAGCCAGTTTGGCATGTTGTTTCTCATCTGCACATGTGGTATTGCTTAAAAAACATACAGATCTATCAGCTACATAAAAAAATGTTGGCTTGTGAAAAGCCTATCAGCATCATGTTTAAGTAATGTATAAGGTGCTGCAAATATTTCATTAATTTTTGTGATGGTGGTTATCTATTTCTCTGGTTACTGCCTGACTATTCTTGTCTACTCCACCTAATCGTGTATGTCCAGCCATCCTTTGACAAGGTTGTCCCCCCATCTTTCTATGAGTTGGGTTTGGCTGAGCTGGTTTGTATATTCAATGAGCTCCGTGAAATTGGAAAGGCACCACCTGTTATTGATGCTGCAGAACTTCAACAAGATCCTGAGGTATTATCTGAGCTTTTTGAACATGCTTGATTATTTTCAGAGAACAAACCATAAATATAAAATCACTTTGGTTTAGTTGGAATAAGACGAGATAGAATGAGCTGAAAGTTTGTTTCACAGTCACTATGAAAAGGGAATGGCCATTCCCTTCAAAGTGGAGGGAATCATAATTCCATTACGTCCAAAGTTATCTGAATTACAATTTTCCCTTTTATTTAATTGACATTTTTAAAAAAATACCTCTATCACCCCATCCACACCACCACCTTTGCACTAACACTATCGTCACCACTACTTGCTGTTGCATCCACACTTCCACAGTTCCACTCTTATCACCACCACATTCTGCCATAACTTCATGGCCAACACCAACCCACTTCCATCCCAACTCCCACAGTTACTGCCACCCCATAGTTGCCGCCATCATCATCATCATGGATATTATTGTCATTATATAAATATTGAGCCTATGTGGAAATATGTTAGGCCCGCATAAGGATAAATGTACCCTACGCAATAGTAATAGTGGTCTCAAAAGTCCAGATATCAAATCCAAAGGACCAGTTGCATTCCTAATTAGTCGAGTTTATTAAACTAAACTAATAGTAGAGATGATTAAAAAGAGAATTTAAATATTTTATGATTTTGGTTTTTATAAGAGAACAAATAAATGACTCATTAGTACCAATTTTCCTCCATCCTAGTCCTAATGAAATTCCTTTTCCAGTTAATTATCGATTCCCAAAATCAACTACAGTCTATGATCAAGGTCAGAAGATGCTCTTTGCCTTAAATTAGTACCCAAATGATCATAGATATATCAATTTAAGTTAAATGATAAAATCAATTCTAGGGATGATTAATTAAAGATCAACTAATATATCAAAGATTACCCCAACAGTTTGATCATGCAATTTGGTGCAAAACATTCTCTATCTAGATTTACCAATTACATGTAGATATCACTACTATGCAATCGATTGAGTATTAGAATGATCGGTTCCAAATAAACATTAAAATACGGAAGAAAATTAATTAACATAAAACAATGAGAAATTCAATTAAGACCAAGGAAAATAGTACATTTGGACAGTTACATCGTAACCCTGAACTAGGGGACTAGCCACTCATGATCAGAACAAAACCAACAATTCTATAAGTAAACATAGACGTACCAATAGGCAAGAATGATGCTCTTCAGCTCTCATTCCTTATGTATAATATTATGTCGAGATTCTCCTTCTATCTTTCCGATGATAAATAGTTCTCTTTCACAAACTTACACTAAATCGAAAGTTTTTCCAAATATAATATGTCCAAATGCATAAATATGACATGAAAACTTACATCAAAATATAGTCAAATCCGGGTTTATCATCTGCCTAGTAATAATATTGAGAAACTATTTTAAAATAACACTTTAAATAAAAAAAATTAATTATCTTGCATCAATATTAAGATCTTGTTGATTTGCAGGCTACTCTACGTGGTCTCTGTAATGATTTGGAGATTCCTTTTCAACCTGCAATGCTCAAGTATGCAGATTTTTTTTTGTCCCTTTACAAAGTTGAAATTCCCCCACCCCAATTAAAAACAAAGAGGGGAGGGAGGAACAAAAATGAGTTTATCATTAAAGCTAAATTAATGCAACTGGACAAGTGAAAAACACAATGCTTGTAGATGGATGATCTATGTATGGTAAAAATTTGTCTTCCTTTCTTTCATGCTCCAATATGCTGTTAATAATAGTGACTTAATTTTCTATATTTTCCTTATGCATATGGTGACTTTCTAAATTCTGTTTACATTCAATTTTTTGATCTTGCAAACACAGACCTTGTGCTACTTTTTATGAATTTTTATTTTCAATTTAGAATCATCTGAATTTTGGTCATTTTTTAGTCATTTGGTAATTGGAAACTTTTTTTAAGGCATTCATCAAGTTAATATTTGGCGTACATACAATCAAGAATAATCCTGTTATTCTTCTCCTGCAACAATTATTTTGCAAACATACATAATGAATTGACAATCATAACTTTCCAGGTGGGAAGCAGGTCCAAAGCCAATAGATGGCTTGTGGGCCCCTTGGTGGTATAAGTCTGTACATAAATCTACTGGTTTTGAGAAACCAAGAAAGTATCCCCAGGTATGTGGTTGTTTTTATCATGGTATGCTTCCCATTTAGTTTCTGTTATGGAGAGAATCCAGGCTGTTATTTTGTTTAAGTTATTTATAGTATTTTGACATTGTTTGCTCCATTACCTATTACAGTATTGCTATTATTGTTTGATCTAATAGCAATTGGATGCAAAATTGGGTGTTTATTATGAACACATGTTTGCTCGTCACATAAAAATTTGGAGGATACGAAAATGAAGAAGACAATATTTTTTTTTTGGGATACCTTGACTGGCATAGGTGACAAAAAACCTGACTAAAGTTAAACTGTAAATTTGTCTTCTTTTCAGCCATTTCCTTTTTCTCTCTATGATTTGTTGGAGCAAAGTCTACCCCTGTATAATATGCTTCGACGCCATGTGAAGAAAAAGTCATCTCTTCTGAGCCCTCCTTTACCTAATCCTGATCTTCCTGTTCCGGCAAACGGGAAATTGCTTGCTTGGGTTGGTGATGAGATTGTGCCACGTGATAGCGCAAAGGTGATTAATTGTATGACACTTAAAAGTCTGCTGTATGCTGTTGATAGAGCAAAGCTTCAGAGTTATACAGATTCTCATAGTTTGAAATTATTACCCTGTGATCTATCAGGTTTCTGTGTTTGATTCAGTTGTCCAAGGAGGTGACTCAGTTTGGGAAGGACTTCGAGTGTATAATGGAAAGATATTTAAGCTTGAGGAGCATCTAGACAGGTGATGTCTCAAAATGTCTAAGAAGTTGAATTGTTTATGCATAATGCTGTCACTTTCTAGCTGGTTAATCGAAATGCATAAATTGAATTAGTAATGTAATAAATTAAATTAAATGAGCATAAGTAAATCATGAACTACAATAAAGCTATAAGTATCACTGTTATTTTCCAGCTTTTGCAATTTGAAGTATAGACATATTTCCTCTTATTTCTTCTTCATTTGCATAAGTAGTTTCATAGTCTTTTCTACATTCATTTTAGACATGCAATATGTGATATGCCTGCAGGATTTACTTCTCTTTTCCCATAGAGCATCCTTACCTTTTAACATCATGATTATATTATTTTTTATTTACTCCTGTGAGTCTTTCATATCTTCTCACAAGGCACATACACATCTTGCGTAATCTCCAATAAATCATAGCACAAGGTACAAAAAATATGCTTAGTTGCATTTTTCAATGGGTAGTTCTATTTCGCTGAAGTAGCATACTGCACCTATTAGAGTAATCTTACTCGAATTAGGAGTTTTACTCCTCTTGTTAGCTAACCTGGCTTATGCCAGCTGTAATCTGTCTGTATCTGTCTTATGACAGTTGTTCCAGCTGTCAGTTCAACTAACTATTAGCTTCAGTTAGTCAGTTAGTATAAATCAGTCAGTTGTGACTGTTGTAATCTTTGGGTTGAATAATATACATTTTCACTCTTTCAGTTTCTAAATTCTCTCTTAGATTCTAATAGCACCAAATCAATTTGGGTTGAAAACCACAGTTGCTTCTCCATGATTGTCCGAACTGCAGCACTCAATCTTTTCCAGACAGAGTGCCATACCAGTATGGTGAGCTTTGGTGATATTAATGGCTGGGCAGTGTCATGTTTTTCATATTCAATATAGATAACATTTTGGCAAAAAGAAAAGAAAAGAAACTGACAACTATAAGAAATACATAAGAATTATCTGACCAAACGTATTCCTAATTTTTCAAAGCTTTTATACTGCACATTGTTCAATTTAACTAAAAAGTTAAATTATTACAAATATAAAATTAATAAAACAACATTTTTCCTTGGGAAATTCTTAGTGTATTCTCATCAATTCTTGATTTAAGAGTGGAAATGTTCTTCAGTTACGTGTTGTGGTTTTACATTTTTTGTTAGATTAAAACTAAAGCTAAAGGCCATATATTTTATACTCATAATATGTTTTATTTCTAAAACATCTTCTCATCATCAATGTTGTTGACCTAATGTCCTCTTACATTTCTTGCTTCTTATTAGGTTGTTTGATTCAGCAAAAGCTTTAGCTTTTGAAAATGTTCCTACTCGAGATGAGGTGAGTCTAAGATGCATTCAGTTCATCTAGCATGTTTGTCATATGGTACTGTTTTTTCTGTAAAAAGCAAAGTACTAAATGCTGCTGTCTTCAGTCTTGTTTAGGTTATCATCATAATGAATGTTGTTCAAAAATTTGCAGATTAAGGAAGCAATTTTCAGAACTCTAATTAGGAATGGCATGTTTGACAATTCACACATCCGGCTTTCTCTAACACGAGGGAAAAAGGTTTTTCTCTCTCTCATTTATCATTTCAGCTAAGTAATTTCTTCAAAGCTAATAATTCATCAAATTCTGTTCCATCTATCAGTCACATGATAATGCTCAGCATTATATGGTGGAAGCTTCATAGTTTTAATAATATATTATAGACTATATGCATAAAAGGGAGTCTCAACCTGCTTCTTGGTATTATGCAGTGTCCTGATTATTATATTGACCAGAAATCTCAATCATAATAGAAAAATGCAAAGGGTCTACTGGTTTGATTATTCAATGAACCTAGTGTAAATATGAAATACACTGAATTAAAGTCTGTTTCGTGAGTAGTAGCTTTATTTTATACCATTTGCAACAGAGGTTATGAAACCATTAAATATATGTAATTCCGTGGAGCAATTGTGTCTAAACTAATGTAAAGGATTATTCTGTTTCGCTAGGTTTCTTCTGGGATGAGTCCAGCATTCAATCTTTATGGGTGTACATTAATTGGTAACTTCCTATCCCTTTGCCAAATAAGTAACACTGACGCTAGTATCAAAGTTGTTATATTCCTGAAAGAATTTTTGTATACCAATCTTGGCATTATTGAGCAATTGATATCAAAAGAAGAAACACTACCACCCTACTGTCGCATTAAATCTGTGATGACAGTGATTTTGGGGACATAATTAGGAAATTACTTTTTGTTTAGACACAATTATCTTTTCAATAATATGTTGTTATGACTTGAATGGATTATATAGTTTAAATACTTACGATGGGATTCAATTTAGAATCATATGCTTTTATTGGGTGAAATTTATCTGAGTATACGTGGTGGTTAGTTGAGTTGATAAAAGAATATTTGAGAAGGGGATCAAATCAAGTCTTTCCCCAAAAGGAGCTCTATGCAAAAGTACTTAAGAAAGCAAAACATGATAGAGAATACATAGCTGACAAAAAGAATGAATGATTGACAAAAATATTAGGCGACTAATAGCAGATCAAACTCAAAAATGGATAAAAGAGCTTGCAAAGGTGATTTTCATACTGGTTGTATCTCTAACATGCAGTCTACATCCATTCCCCACCAAATGTGAGATCTTCCACTATCAAACTTAAGTGGTAGTATTTGGTCCACCTGGCCTGTCCAAGCTATTTGCAAGATTTTTTTCCTTTTACCATAGCCTATCCAAGCTAGAAGCAAGTAGTTTTCTTCAAAACTAGTCTCTTCAAGCTTGATCCAACTAGTTTTTTCTCAACCTTATCCTCTCTAAGCTAGCAACAAGTATTTTTCTCAACCTTATCTTCACCCGAGCTAGCAACAATTCATCCCATAGAGGTTTAACGGTAAAAACAGAGAGTGTCTCTCAAATATATAGATGGATATACAGATATAAGCTCACTATAGAGTTACAAGATGAAAATCCAACAAAATCACGAATGAATCTCTACATTTCTTCTTTCTTTTCATTTTTCCTTAGCCTTCTATTCTGCTTTAGGCCCCTTCGGATCGAGGGCTGCTTCCTCTGCTTCACCCACCCCTGATAGAAGAATAGGAGAATTGTCAATGAACTGACCACCTATGAAGCACAACCACCTATCCTGTATGAAGTGTCAGGGTTAGACAAGTTTCCTACATTAACACTTGTCTGACATGTGTTTGACATTTCTTATTAGGTGTCTAATTAAAAAATCGTTTTTTGTCATATCATTTAAGCCGACACTTTCATATTGATAGATAGACACTAATATTATTAAATAAGTAGGGCTATTTGTTATGAAAAATTTCCACACGAATTGCATGAACTTGGACATGGACGGATAGAACTCTTTGGAATCACTATTGATTAAAAACGTTCAAAAAATATATATAAAGTGAGATTTTTCAAAATCACATTTCATGTGAATTTTACGAAATTTCAGCCGTAACAATTAGCATTTCTGTTGTTAAAAAGTATTCATTTTTTAATCTTCAAAAATTGATATGTTCTTTTAAGCTTTGATAAACTTTCACACTTATCTTTAAGCTAAGATCAAGCAAAAGCATGCAGTGTTATGAATATTAAAATGTTTGGAATCATCAGTTAATGAAATGCCATGTTGGATTCCTTGGGCTAACATGTCGATCTGTTAAATGGACTTAACATGATAATTCATATGAGCTAAAATTTGGTTGCTTAACCCGATATAATGTGAAAACATTTTGGTTCTGGAAGAGTGTCATTTGTGGAGAAATACAAGATGGCATTTTCATGTGTTTTCACTGATATTTAAATGGATACACAATTTATACTAAATTGATTCTTTAAATATGCAGTGCTTGCTGAATGGAAGCCCCCAGTGTATGATAATACACGTGGTATAGTTCTTGTAACTGCCACAACACGCCGTAATTCACCTAATGTAAGTTTCTAATTTTTATACTTTTTTTTTAAATATGTATAAGTTTGAGTTACTACTAAATTTTTAGTCCTATATTAAGTATTAACTAATAGAAAACATCCAAGCTTTTCGATTATTATCACCTAAGTGACGCCACTGTTTTAGAAACAGAGTTTGGGTGAAAGAAAGGTATTATTTGAGTTAGCAATGGTGCGACGTTGAAATCTCCAGAATACAATGGTCAAACTTGATGAAAGTCAGCATCTCTTGACTATATCAAATCTAACATCTTATTAGGCTCCAGTTATCATGGTTTTTCATTTTATACATTGGAATGCATTTGATTGACATGGTTTATAATCATGTGCATGGATTTGCTTTTGTTCTTTCCCCCATAAATTATAAACATATGGATAATGGAGATAGAGAGGAAAAAAGAGAGGTGCCTAAAAAGTTAGTCAGTCATATAGAAAATGAGTAGTACAGAAAGAGGCCGAAAGAAATACAAACCAAATAGAAAATATAAAGATGTGTAGTTGTGTAATGGTGCTATCTCCAAATTCATTGTCCTGTCCTGGTTTTGAGTTGACAAAAGAAAGATTTATAAATTCTTTAATGCTATTTAGTTGAAGAACTTATTGCACTTATAATAATAATTAAAAGTGGCTAGTGATAGCTTGTCATGCAATTGTAAAAGAATGAGATTTGTTCAAACCAACAAAGTATCTATTTGATTGGCATACACCTTTAGTTTGATCAATAGACTTTGTCCCATCCCCTTTTGTTGTTTTCTTTACCAGAATTTGGATTCGAAGATTCATCACAATAACCTTCTCAATAACATACTTGCAAAGGTATTTTCCTATTCTCCTCAACATATTTCCATGTACTAATCAACCAAAATGTGTTAAATACTGTGATTGGAAGTGGATGATTTCTATGTAACAATGATGGTTGTTGAGTTAATTTGACAGGCTAATCCTTAGAGTAATTTCAGTATAGAGTATTGTGGATAATATTGTATCAGGAAAAGAAAATGCAGTTTATGTTTATTTACGCCTGCTATTATGATTTATTGTATGCAAAGAGACAGTGAACAATTAATTGCCACAGCTACAACTGCAGCATATTATAACTCAATTGACTGTTACAAGCATGATAGAAATCATAATTCTGTTGCACCTTGTCTTACTAGAGAAATGCTAGCAATACACTAAATCTCTTGAATACTTTTTCTACTATTGGTTGAAATTTATTGAAAATAGCAAATTTTTTAGTCCTCCTTATTTAATGAGTCTTTCTCCTTAGTTTGTAGTTTTTAATAAATTTTAACTAATAGTAGAGAATGTGTTAAAAAGAGTGTGTTGCTAACACTCCTCGGTCTTGCTAATATCCTGTCTCAATGACATTTTACTACATTTTTAAAATATTATTATTGGCCTAGTGCAGATTGAAGGCAATAATGCAAAAGCAGATGATGCAATCATGCTCGACAAAGATGGTTATTTATCAGAAACCAATGCAACCAACATTGTATGTCCTCAAATTAGCCCTAACTGTAATGAGGGTCTTTATTGTTTGGCTAATTATCTGCTAGGGCTTTCTAGGTAGCAGGAGATGTTTCTTGGAGTCCACGCTCTGGAATACTGATATACGCACTATATTTAAAAAAAATAAAAACCAACAACTCATTATGAATAACTTTGAGCTGATGACAAAACAATCAACTCAATGCATGGCTAAAAAAATGTGAAATCATCTCGTGTCAAGTCTCCCTATTTGAGAAGGATCTCAGGCTATTCTTTTTGCAACAAGGTTCACTTCGTATGGTACAGAATATAATGATTTGAATTACTTAAACTCATTTATTGCTCTTCTTTCTGCAGTTTGTTGTTAAAAAGGGCCGTGTTTTGACCCCTCATGCTGATTACTGTCTTCCTGGCATTACTCGTGCAACTGTAAGTTGTGTACACTCACCCAATTGTTTTTAAACCAATTTTTGTAGATATGTTAGCATTTATGTTCGGACGCAATGCAATTATAAGATGACACCTGAATACCAATTTCATCTGTAACTGTTAGTAGTACTGTTCTTAAGTATCTTATAGTGTGTCTGTTTGGAAACCTTTTGAGAAGTAAAAAATCACATTTGGGATGTGGTAATTAACTAATTATAATTATTAGCTTCCTATTTTCACGTCTGGGATGCGGAACCGAACACTATTATTTTCTTTTACTAGAGTGTCATTGTGTTGGCAAAGAATAGTTTTTTTTTTTTTTGGTTGGAAATGAAGTAGATGAATAGAAAAGGTCAGGTTTATAATTTCAGTCAAAAAATGCCAAATTAGTTTTCCCTCCTTGATATTTTAAATTATGTATATCAATGAAGTGTACTCCAGGATTGATGGAACTCTTCTGCTTCACAATTTTAGGTAATAGATCTTGTGGTGAAAGAACAGTTAATCTTAGAGGAGCGCAGAATCAGCTTGTCAGAAGTGCATACTGCAGATGAGGTTCACATATACAATTTCAAAAATCTTCTCTCTCACTATATATATATATATATTAATTCACTGTTACAAGTTACACTAACTCTTTTTGTTTTTACTGAAGTTACACATACTCTTATACTATTCAATAACTTTTTATTATACAATTTTTTCTTAAAATCTACCAAATTGATAGTTTTCATCATATAGATCAAATGTAAAAGATTTATATTAAAAATTATTTAATATTCCCTTGACGTACATTAAAATTAATGTAATATATACTTTTAATATATATAAAATAATAAGAACCATTTGATTTTATATTTATAGTTCAATTTTGATAAAATTTGAAACAACAAAGAATTATATAGTTATAGTACATAGTCGGGTTGGTGTAATTTATGGCAGTGTTAGTTGATCTCTCCGTAAATATTTGGTCCAATTTATGTTGTCATAACTAGAAGACTTATCTTGAAGGTATGGACGACTGGAACAATGGGAGAACTAAGCCCGGTAAGTGCCTTATTATACCTTATCAATTGAATCTTATTATATATTTTGTGAATGTGCTGCTGGGTATGCATCAAGAATATTACCTGTTTGGCTGATTCCTTTCATATTCAATTGCACAAATGATTGTCAAACCTGAAAAGAATGTTGATTGTTATATATTACTACGATGATGATGGAGCGGAATAAAATGGTTGACTAATCTTTTTAATAGAATTCTTCAAACAAATAAGATGTCAGATGCTTGGAGGAAAAGTATGTTTGTGCCTATTTACAAAAACAAGGGAGATATCCAAAATTGTTCAAACTATAGAGGCATCAAGCTCATGAGTCATATTATGAAGTTGTGGGAAAGAGTTATCGAACATCTTTTAAGGAGGGAGACTAAGGTTTCCGTAAATCAATTTGGATTTATGCCAGGAAGATGTACCATGGAAACTATCTTCTTGATGAGACAATTAATGAAAAGGTATAGGGAAAAGAAGAAAGACTTACATATGATGTTCATAGATCTTGAGAAAGCATATGATAGAGTCTCAAGAGAAGTCTTATGGTGGACTCTTGAGAAGAAAAATATAGCATTAAAGTATGTTAATGCAATCAAGGATATGTTTGATGGGACTACCACATGTGTGAAAGCTTGTAATGAAACATCAAGGTATTTTCCTATCATGGTAGGTGTTCACCAAGGTTCAGCTCTTAGTCCTTATCTCTTTGCCTTAGTGATGGATGAACTAACGAAAGATATTCAAGATGAAGTGTCATGGTGTATGCTTTTTGCAAATGATATTGTGCTTATTGATGAGACCAAAGATGGTGTTAATAGGAAATTGGAATTGTGGAGAAACACTTTGGAGTTTAAAGGATTCATGATAAGCAAGAGCAAGATGGAGTATATGAAGTGTGAGTTTTCAAAAATAAGAGATGGTGATCAAGACACAGTGCATCTACTTGGCAAGAGGTACCCCAGAAAGATGTTTTTAGATACTTGGAATCAATGTTGCAAAAAGGTGGTGAGATTGATGAAGATGTAAATCATAGAATTAGAGTAGAGTGGATGAAATGGCGGAGTGCAAAATTTCCCTTAAGCAGAAAGGAAAATTCTATAGAACAACTGTAAGACCGACAATGCTATATGGAGCGGAATGCTGGCCAGCACATAGGCAACATGAGTATAAAATAGGGGTAGCAGAAATGAGGATGTTAAGGTGGATGTGTGGATATACGAAGATGGATAAGATAAGAAATGAGGATATTCGAAGAAAGATATCAGTGGTACCGATATGTGAAAAGATGAGGGAGTATAGATTGAGGTGGTTTGGACACGTTATTAGTCGGTCACTGGATGCTCCCATAAGAACAAGAGTTTGTTACCAAGAGCTCGACACAAGGAGAGGTAGAGGTCAACCGAAACTTATCTGGGGAAAGATAGTTAAACAAGACCTAATGGAATGGTATATAGATTGGTGGACGGTATGTCTTAGGATGCAGTAGAAAAAAGCTATAAACTTGGTGGATGGTTAAACCCATTAGTAATTCTATGTTTTAGTCATTCTCTTGTTTTAGTTCTTATCCTCTTCGTTTCTCCCTTCTTCCTTTTACCTTTTTTCCTCTCTTTTGTCTTGTTTTCACTTTTTTCTTCTCCTTTCCCTTTCTTTTTTTGTCTTATTTATGATTCATCATTGGGTTCATCTACTACCGACCCCAATTAATTTGAGTTAAAGGTGATGTTGATGTTGATATTGATGATATAAACTCTTGGATTATGATTTTTTTTTGTGTGTTACTGGTAAGAGCAAATTAATTAGCAAAGATAGGACAAGCAATAAGAACATTGGTTAAACTGACTAACTCTGCATTGTGCCTTATGGATAATAGGAATTAGATACTATGAGATTAAATTAAACTTGATTGGATATCTTCTTTAGGTAGTGAAGGTTGATGGTCGCATAATTGGCAAAGGAGAAGTAGGACCAATCACTAGAAGGTTGCAAGCTGCGTATAAAAAGTTGACAGAACAGTCTGGTGTACCTATACCAACCTATCTTAAGACTTGAAAGGTAGTGCAAACAGTTTTCTCTTCTGCTTTTAAGCTAATGCAAACAATTTTTAGACTTTGCCACACCACACTTTTTTGGTCTTAATGTTTTCCATAATTCCTATTTTCTTTTCATCTCTTCCAGACTGCAGTTGGAAGTGAGAGGAACTTGCTGCTGTACATTACTAAAAGCTACATATATGGAAGCATTTCCTCTGTGGACTTCTCGTATTAATTAATAAAGTGATGACGACCTTTTTCTCTCAGTTTTTTTGGGGGAAGGGGTTATATAATTAAATATAGTACAATTTGCAAGTTTAAAAATGTATTTAGTTGCAGTAAAAAAAAATGTAAGTTAGTATAACTTTTATCATCCTCTCACGTTTTGCAACTTTCCGACATTAAATATCAATTCCGATGCGCTGTATTTCAGAGATGCAAGCGAAAGGTAGATAACGGGGATATGTGTTGTGAATTGTGATAGAGAATTCTGTTCAATTACTAAAACTGTACCAGTAGAGGGCAGGACAAAAATATTTTTCCACCCTTTTGAGGGATTCAAACCCAATTTTATTCAAATCATCAAAATGTTGATACTATTAATAGAATTGTTTGGTAGCAAAATTTATTTTATTAATATATGCAATTTCATTTATGTTTGTTTTTCTTTTTTGCTTAAATGTTACTTTAACATTAAAATTTTAAAATAAAATAGAAATTATTTTACATTCTCTATTTCTTTTAATTTAAAAGAAATGATTCGAGAGAGATGAAAGAATAAAGAGGAAGGGGAGAACAAGGCACAGAGAAGAGAAGTTAACTTTTTTTTCTCTAAAAAATCAACCATCTTACTCAAACTATCTGTTTATCCATTTCCTTTATAAAAAAAAATAAATTACTATTTTTTAAGAAAAAGAAAAACTAAAAAATTTGACGTTTTAACTTAGAAGTTTTTAGTTCTTTTTTTAAAAAAATTATCCACGAATATTAAATTTTTTAATTTACCCTTCGAATGTTTAAAAACTCTGGAAACTTTCTAACATCAAATTTATACAAATTTAACACTTTTTCTGATGATGAAGAAAGCTGTATGAAAACTTTATATTTTTCTTATATTACTTGAGATATGCTGACGGCCCTACACAATGGTTTATGACCTAACTTATATTAAGTTTAGGTCAGGTTTTTCTTTCTTAAGAAATAAACTAAGTTTAAGAGTTTTATAAAAGACCATTTGATTAAAAAGATTATGCACTAAGTCATTAAAAAAATCTTTTAAACTTAAACAATTGATCTATATTTAAGTAAACATAAAACAATACTTTTTTAGTTAATATGATTATTATATTCAATTTATTATAATGTATTAAAACTGTGTGTGCGCATATGCACATGCCTTTTAAATATTAAGAATGTTAATATAGTGGAGAATTAAGTCAACAAATAAATATATTGAAGGATAAATTTAAGTCCTATTCAATAATTTTATTGCATAATTTATTATGAAGGTCACTTTTGACCTTAAAATTCGTCATATATCTTATAAACAAGTTTTCAGTTTGCATATTTTTACCTATGATGATTCATGTATCAGTGAATTTAAATTTTATTATTTATAGTTTGCTCAAATAAAGTTTTTTCTTACTGACCCATGGGTGGATTAATCTATTTAATTTTTTGATGAAATAGATTTTACAGTCAACTCTATATAATTTTTTTAATATGAAATGTTTTTTTGTGTAAAATATCATGCTAAATTAGATTTTTAAAAACGACAAATTAATCCTAAAAAAAAGAGCGGATAAAAAGTAAAAAGTTAAACATAAAACTTAAATTTTCAAACAAATCAAACTTATTTAAGCAAAACTTGTTTGACGGATTTGAATCATTTGATTCCCCTAAGATGAGGGGTGCACTTTAGATTTTAGAGGCTATTTTCACTTCTACTAACAAATGTCTAAAGAATAATTATTAAAGAATTATCAAAATCATATAATAGTAAGTATATCATGAATTAGGGATGATGTTTGCTCCGAAGAATGTTTTATTTGATACTTTTTATTTTAAATCATTGATAAGTATTTTAATGATATTCATTAACCTGCTATAATTTAATGATTTAATATTGAATGTAAGAGTAAGTGAAAGGATCTATAAAAAGTGGAAAAAGCATTGCTCTATCTGCATTGCCTGCAGGCTGCAGTAAAAGGATCAAATTCCTATAACATTCGCAGCTTTATAGAGTGAGGAGTATGAGTTTATATGAAAAATAAGTTATTCATAAATCATATTCAATTTAATTTATTAAATGTTTAATCAAGTTAGTTTTCTAGAATCACAAATAGGTTTAAATTTTGATTTAAGTTAAACAATTTAAATAAATTAAGCTAAGATTGATAAAAGAGTGTCATTTTATTTATTATACAAGTAACTAAAAATTGTAATTTATTCTGCACTATCTTATATCATCTCTCTAATTTTCTGTATCCGTGCTTTTTCTTTTTCTTGGTGTACACCATTGGAGTATTTTTCATCTATTTAATAATGTTGTCCCGTCAGCGAATTCGACTTTTGGGCCCAACTGATATTGGGCTACAATTATTGAACTTTTCTGAAAAGCCTCATTATGACACAGCAAGAAAGGGTGTGTTTGGGCCAGCCTCAGTTAATTTGATTCTTTTTTGGCGTTGATTGTCATGGGAATGAATGAGATGATGTATGTCATGCCTGCACAGCATTTAGCCAGAACTAAGTAATCAACAACTCTTTGACCCAATCTTCTGTTCCCTTGCTCTTTGTCCATTTTAGTATTTTAAATTATTGGTATGGATCATTCTACATATTGTTTCAATTCCAAAGAAAAAGTGGTCACTTTTATTTTGCTATAGTTAACAACTTCATGATGAATTCATTTGCGACATTAATCTCAAAAGTCATTCAACTGTTTAACTTAACTTTCATGTGGACCAATTCAGTGTAGAATCTCATCCACTTCGACCCCCTTCAATTATTAGTTTCTTTCTCTACTTTTATGTCATTTCCCGTTATGGGGTGATTGTCATCGTTCTAATAAACAGCTTTATGTCTTTTTACTTTATTCTATTTTCTAACAAAGAAAGAAAGAAAGTCACTATCTTCTGTCTCCGTGCTATTTCTTTATAGCTTGCCTTCAATTCAACAGTATGTTATGTTCTATGCTACAAGGCACCTATATATCCTTGCAACTCTTCTTTTTGTATGTTTTCTATTTTCCTCAAAGCTGCAACCCAACCCTATTCTTTATGTCTTGGTATAAACGGTACTTAAGTTAACAATACTTTTTCGATCATATATAAAAACAAAACCAAAAAAAAGTTAACAACCCTTTTGCTTCATCCACTTTATTTTCCATGAGCAAACTTTTAAATAAGAGAAATGTTGGTAGTAATGTAATTTCATTTCCATCACACTTTTTTTTTACATATTTTTTTATTGTTAATTAAAAGTTTCTCTTCACATAGCACGAGAGAAAGAGAGAAATATGGGTTGGAATCTATGTACGCAATGTTCCACGCAAGAGAACAGGAAGATGAAGACAAATCGGTGTTATAGTTGGAATCTTCTAAAAGACAACCCTGGAGCTTCATCAACAACCAATGAATTATTATTATTATATATTTTGCTGGAGTTCACAAACAGACGCTAAGGCCCTTGTACCTTACATTTAGAATCTGACAATTAAAGATAGGGGACGGGACCTAACATATATTGTAAAGGACAGTAAAATCTGCAAAGGACATAAATCGCACTATCATCATCTTATCTTTTTACCGTGCTATTCTTATCACTGTTTTTTTTTTTTTTATTTAATTTTCCTATGAGGATAATAATACTCATTTTCATCTGACACTACTTTATGCACAAAGTTCAAATGTGAAATGAATTAGACTTCATGTGACGGGAAATTGACGACTATATCTTGATTCTATAAAATAAAATAAAAATATTTTATTTGTTTATTTTGTATTTTGAACTTTGCAGGCTCTGAAGATTCTGGGAGGTAAAGAAGCTTGTTTGAAGATTAATGTCTGATGAGTAAGATGATCTGTAAAACTATAAATAGCTCCCTGTACTTTTACAATCAGTGATGAGAAATAATCCATTCTTTTCATTCAACCCAATCGCATCTTAATACTATTGAGAAACATAAAGAACAAGTGATAGACGTTTTTCAAGTTTTGAATTAAAAAGGGTACACAAATGAGTTCTAAGCGTGCCAATTAAGTCTTTTCGAAAAACAAATTCTATTGATTTTCCTCGCGTGCCAATTAAGTCTTTTGGGGAAAAAAATTATTGATTTTTTTCTCATGGTAAAAATATTTTATCCTTTGAAGTGAATATATAAGCATGTAACTTGTCAATGGTGTTGAATTTTTACGTTTTTGTAGTGATGTTATCATTCTAATTGAGTCTGTCGGATGGAGCTATCATGATGATGAGTTTATGCAATGGAGCTTATACCATGATCACTCACTGACACATACTTGATCCAGAACATCCTCTTATAAAATTAGAAAAAACAGGTAGTTGATGTAGAAGATCCTTAATAAAATTGGAAATATTAATGTAGTATGTTACTATTATTTTGGATTTGAATGAAGAAGGAATTCTCACTTCACCAAATGAAGGAATAGAACAAAGGTCTTAAAATTGAAAAAACTGCATAGAAGGAGATCATAGTTGAAGGGCCATTTCTTAATAAGAAGCCAATTATCATGTCCAATATTCAAGAAGCAATCATCATGGTAATATAACTCAAACCTCCAAT
Source organism: Glycine tomentella (assembly GCA_007407185.1). Classification (NCBI taxonomy): domain Eukaryota; kingdom Viridiplantae; phylum Streptophyta; class Magnoliopsida; order Fabales; family Fabaceae; genus Glycine; species Glycine tomentella. Next base: position 655,024 of record PYAF01005891.1, read on the forward strand.
ACATACATGCAAAAGGTTTTGAGTACAGAATTGAATAAATCAACGAAGGGAAAACTCTTTTACCAAGACAAGTTACTGTTTTGGTTGACTCAAATCACATTTGCTCTGTGCTAACTCACAAAACTCAAAATAAAAATACTAACCACAAAAAAGGTCTTCACTCGCTTTTTAAGAATAGTTTAAGTTTAAAATATATTTGCATATTGTAACTTTATCCTTTTCATTCTGCTCTTGAAGATATTCGATGGCCCCACTACAACACAACTTTCTTTTATTTTTTCGCATAGGAATTCGACTACGAATATCGTACTACTTGATGGGGCCATTATTTTTACCTTCAATGCCCTAATCATTTGCATTTTTCAATAGCTAGTTATTAAAAATATTGTAGACTCAGAAAGTGAAAAAGAATGATGGATGATCCCTACAACTCACCTACTTTTCCGTAACAGCCACCATTAATCACTGCCCTCCTATTTCTTTTTCTTTTCTGAGTGGCATTATTGAAAAATAATTTCTTTAGATAATATAACAATAAGAACATTTCTATGGCAAATCTTTTGAGTTACAATCTCTTGAAATCACTATCATTTGTTTTCTATATAAAAAAAAAAAAGCAGAGAGAGAATATTATTTATATAATATTTTTTATAAGAGAGAGATAGAAAGTGAAAAAAGAGAAATGTATGATAAGTCATCTCATAAAATTCCATAAAAATGTAATAAAGAAAAAAGTGAGAGTAATATTTACAAAAAAATTGTTTTATGAATAACATTACCTTGTATAACTTGTATAAGAAAAACAGTACCTTTTTGAAATTGCGAGCTAGTTAACATAGTTGTTTAAAGAAGCAACATAATCACATTAGGGTTGGCCTAATAGCGAGGTTGGAGTAGATTATAAGATCTTAAGTCCAATCTTTATTATTGTCATTATACACTTAATAAAAGAGTCTTATAAATAGTTTAATTGAAATTTGAATCACTAGTAGGCCTAGTGATAAGGGGATTTGGATGGTTTACAAAAGGTTCTAATCTTGATGTTAACTAAAGAATCAATAAATATATTATTTTATTAAATTTATAACAGGGTGTATTGAAAATAAAGGTAAAATTATTTTTTTTATACGATACCATAAGTATGTAGATAATGGTGATTTTGCGCAAGCGGTTAAGTACGATTACTTTCAAGAATTTAACTAAGTTATATACTTAAAGCTTAAATTTGAAACTATCAGTTAAGCAAGTTAAGCCGAAAAATCTCATGTCAATTGAGGTAAAATTATATTGGTATCTTTTTTATAATAAAAAACATTTTTAATTTATTAATAATAATATCCTAAAACACTGGTTAGCATTCTTTTAATAAAGGAAAACATTTTGCTTATAACAAAAGTTATTTTATTTAATTTGGATAATATTTTAAAAGACATGTAAAAAAAATAATAAAAACAATGTAATTGATGTCAATTATTTAATATTCAAATAATGGAATACATCGATCTACGCTTAATAATGAATATATAGTAGATGCATGAATTTGTCTGTAGATTCCTGGATTCAGTTTAGTCAGCTACCTAATGATGATAAGGATGGACCGTTCTTCGTTCAGTGTGAGACATGCATGAAAAAATCTACGCATGCAGAGAAAATTTAGCTCTTCCTTCCTGTGTTCCGCGCGCAACGTTCCCATCTAATACACAGTTCCATATGTAGAGCACACGGGTCTTCTTTCTTTTGATTTGACCTTTGGCTGCAAGTCCACAATAGCTTTTCTTCTCCAATGCACAATTGTTTTATACTAATTATTCATTTAATCAATTTTACACCATCTACTAGAGCAATATAATGCTTGATTCAAATCATCAGAGTAGAAGCTCTGATAAATGATAATAGTTCGCAGAGCAGATTATAATTAGATAACATTAGGAATTTTGTAGAATCTTCAGAATCGTATGTCTATTTTATTACTAGCAATAAAAAAGAAGCAGGTCACGTATTAATGAATAAGCATTTGGGCTTGACAAATTGGCTTTTGTTTGAGATTGAGATGGCCTACCGCTATTAAAGCAAGGTAGGCAGAATTGACTGAGAGCATTTGAATGTGTCTCAAGCACAATACAATACAATACAATACAACCTTCTCCACCCAAAGTACAGAAAGACGGAAAGAGAGAAAGAGACAGAAGGATCAAAAATAGAGGTAGCTAGAAAGACAATGTAAGAAGGAATAAACCAAAAACTTCCTCCAAGGACCCCCATATCGATCAAGGCGCTTCAGTAGATTAACAACAGGATCCATAGCCGTTGCAATAATTAGGTACAACTTGAAAAAAGAAGAAAGAAATATAATAAGGTCTTCTCGATCAGGTTAAAAAAATTGGGCCAAATTAACTCAACTTCAGAATCTTAATTCAAGATTGACTCTTGTTGAATCCTATCCAGCATTTGGTACACTGCTGCAGCTATCTCATCCACTGATCCCAGCTTGCAATCTTCTTCCACCTACAAGAAAATTTTCAATTATTTATATACACTTTTCATTGCTCCCAAAGACATGTATCATAAGGTTTTAAAAAACAGTCCATGACTGTGATTTTGATTGTAACATCAACGTTTTTAGGATTGTTGCCATCTTGTTTGTAATTTCTCACAATATCAAGAATCATTTAAAATTGTAACTGTGATTACGGCCACAATTTAAAACCTCGGAGAAGAAAAGAACACCAAAGAGAAAGGTAACACAAACCTTAACACTAAGAGAATAGAGGACAATTTCCCCTGTGGTGGTAACATTTAGGTGCAAGATTGTGAGACGCATGCCATGCAAACTAGAGACTATTTTCAAGAGCTGCTTTGGCCGTTTCTTGGATTTTATTTTGAGATTTGCATGGCTCTCTACCATTGTCACTTCTATGTCAGCAATGCCAGACTGAGCCTCACCCTTTTGCTCACTCATCATGGCTGTAGAATTGTCGCAGCCACCACCGGCACTTGTTGAGTACTGTGGAAAGGAGAAGAACTCAGAAAAGAGCACATCAGATTTCTCCTCTTTCTCTTTCTGAGCACCAAGAAATTGCAGCCTCTGCTCCAGCTCCTTAACAAAGTTGATAGCACCCCCAATTATAGATGCTTGATCACCCTGCATTCCTCAAAAGAATTAAATTAGAACACAATCAATTATACCCGTTTCAATATGTAAAAAAAATGCAAATTAGTAGCTTCAAGTTTGTGCCATATGTAATTTAGCAATGATGTTTAGAAGGGTGTATTTGGATCCTAATTTTTTGGCTTATTCTTAACTAATTAGCTGCAAATTAATGATGGGAAGGTTATTTTATTTGTTTTAAGAAACATTAAGAGAGTGAAATATGCATTTTTACACAACTAGAATAAATTGCAGGTTTCCCTTTGAAGAAAGTGAAAAGTCGAAGCATGTTTTGGTGGAGGAAATGTGAAATTGAAGTACCCTTTGGACGTAAGGTTCAGGCATTAGAGAGCGAAGAACAGAGAGATACTCGTTCATTTGCTTCCTTCTGTTGCGCTCTACAGCAATGTGAGTCATTCTCTGGTTCTCAATCTCTTCCTTATTCTTTCTGCTTTTGGTTCTGCGCCTTTTGGGACGAGCAGGGGTGGAAACTGAACTATCTAAGTTGTTCTGTGTGTTGCTGGTTTCTGAAGACTGAGGATTTGATGCATTCAAGTGAGGCAACATGGATGGTGGAGAAGGAGAGCAGTTCCATTCTCCATAAGGATACTTCTCTGTTTGGTTCTCCAGAAAAGTGACACAACCTTGCTCTTCTTTTTCAAAGCCCCAGTTGCCTCCACCACCTTCTAACAAGTTGTTGCAGTTGTAACAAGGGTCTTTGATTCCGTAGCCAAATGGGTCTTGAGGTTGGGAATATACTACTGCTTCTAGTGCCATGCCTCTCTCTCCCTCAGGCAAACACATGCACAATATTTTTATGTGGCTACCCTGAAAAAAGAAGGTGAAGATGAAAAATGTTAAGTTGCATGCTATTGATGAGTGTTTTTGAGCTTTTAAATGCCCTTCGAGTTTGAGGAGAAGGAAGATACAAAATGGACAGTGCTTTGCACGTGAAATAGAGTGGAACGTATGTATTAGAATTTTATTTTATTGCAGGCAAAAAACAAAAAAGAAACAAAATAAGAGAACAGATAAATAATTCTTTGGCTTTGAAGTTTTTCTTTTTGTTTTATAAAAAAATTTAGGTAATTTGAATTTTCAGAATTTACTAAGGTTACGATAACTTCACAGCTCAAAAATCATTTACAAAAATAATTACAGAATATCTGTAAACGAAATTCTCACATTCACATTGATAACAGGATTTGGACTCACGAGTCATATTTTTACGAAAGGAATCAACCTAGTTGTTGACCTTTAGTTTTGAAGTATAAACACTAAGCATCGATGCTCATCTACCTTATATATATCTAGGAAGTAGGAACAAACAAATTTGAAGACGAATAAGAACAATAAGGATTAAAGTTTAGATAACTTGATTACAAAAATTCTGATATTATATCTGAAACTTTGCTCTGCGATTTTAAGATTAAGATATATATATATATATATATATATATATATATATATATATAAGATTTGTTTATATAACGTTAGTCCTTGTTTAACCGACGCAGAATTATGGTTAGACATCGGATCACACTATATTTTGAAAAAAGTTTTTGCATACAACAAACCACATACTAATTAATGGGTTGTCAAAGCCGTGAGAGAGTCATGAATAATTTTTATAAGATTTTAGATTCAATTCTTTTTAATCGTATTATAAAAAAAATGAAGGTCAAAGCACCTATTATTTATAAATACATACTAAATTATTTCTCATTTGTTCATTTTTTCAATCCAATTTGAAGTTTGAACACATTTTGGCAAGATAATTAGTTAAGTTATAAGTTTTCTTCCAAGAAGACAAAAAGCTGATGAAATAAATTCTCCATCCAAAAGGATGGACCAAATTATAGGGACGAAAATTATGCTCCTCACGAGTCGCACGGTATCATAAAACAATTGCTTCTGGCCTCTAGGGTGTTAGACTCAATAGTAACATAGTTTAAATCATGAAAGTATTGCTTGGTACCTTGGACAGGGACCGGAGGGCAATGCCGTATCAATGCTAATTTAGCGATTTAAAAAGATTTAACTCATTTGAATAAGTAAGGTGTGTTGATTATTATAAATTTGTGTATCTATCTTTAATTTGTATGAATGAAAAAAGATACAAAAAGACTCAAATTGACGCTTGGATTCTCTAACCATTTACACATATACACATATACACACATAACACCATTTGTGAAATTTTGAAAGCCGATGGAAAAATGACCAACATGATTAGGTGATAAAATATGTAAAAAAAATTACATAAAGAGAGATACAAAATGAGTAGTTTAACTCTCTTATCACTTCAGCATCACATTAATTATTATGTCAATGTCACATTAACAGTCATGTATATTATCACATCATTAATCTACATTAACACCAACTGATCAACTAATGACATGGAAAAATGTACAATTTTTTTTAAATTAGGTCACAAAATATGCTATAAAAATTAATTGAGTGACAAATTCCTGAAATTGTGAAAAATAAAGGACAAAATGTACAATTAAGTCTTTTTTATGTCTTGAGTCTTTTTTTCTTTTCTTTTTTATTATTTATATTAATTGGATTTATCATATATATATATATATATTTCTTTATTTTCTCACTCAATAATAAATGACTAAAGATATAATAGCAAAAAATATTTAACATTTAATTAACATTATAAAATGACAATCAAAATGGAATGGAAAACAAAATGTCAAAACATCAAAATAAATGAGACAGACAAATAATATAAAACTAATTCTCTATTTGTAAGTAAAAAATAGAGATAATTATGTAGATGTGTCGATTTTTTATGTACAAATAAACAACTAATGAACACACTCACGTGTCTTAATTAGCATTTAGAATCCAAGAATCCAATATAGAAAAGTGTTCACAAGAACGCCGCATACTTGCTAATTACTATTCAGGGCATTGACTTTCCAACGGTACAGAGACAGTCAGAGAGTTATTTAATGCAAAGATTATAATTTCACTAAACAAAAAACAAATTAAAGAGGGAATCTAGTTCAATAATAATAAGCAGCCTTATTAAGTCCATTTAGCAATTGATTGATATGAGTGAAGTACCATTATATTATACAGAAAAAGGAAAAAGAAATTCATGAATTCAGTAAGTCTTTATATTTATTTTTAGTAATAACATTAATCAATTTGATTTGGGATTTAGTCACATTCAATTTTTTTCAAAATTTAGTTATATTTAAGACTCTTTACCCACTTAGAATTCTTTGGAGTTTAATCACGCTTAAAAGCCTATTATGAAAGAATCAAAATCATGTCATTTTTTATAAACTTAATTTATATTGTCAACTGATTTACACCTATTATTTATCTGATTGTGCCTATTTTAAAAAAAGAAATGGATGAACTTGGCATTTGTTTGGATAAATTTATTTTGTTGTCGTTTTTTAGTTTTATATATAAAAAATTTATCACGGCATGAAATCCTAATCCTTTAATAAATTTTATCAATATAATATATTTATATTTTAAAAATGAAAAGAAAACAATAAATGAAAGGAAACACTAAAGAGGAAAATTGCATCTGATTCTTAACATATTTGATTTCATATTTCATGTATAATTTTTAATATATGAAATGTGATTTTTAAAAATTAATACTTATAACTTTCGCATTATGAATGCGAATCGATTCACATTCATAATGCGAAAGTTATAAGTATGTTATTCTTCTGAGAGAGTTTTCAAATTTGTTATAAAAATGATCAATATGTTATAATAAATAAATAAATATTTTCTTAAATTATTAATGACTATTAGTGTGGAATTTTTTTACCCTATAATGCATATTAGTTAAATCCAAAAACAATTATGCATCAATATCAACATCAACAACATCTTTAATCCAAGTTAATTGGGGTCGGTGGTAGATGAACCTAATGATAAATCGTAAATGAGACAAAAAAAGAATTGGAGAGAGAAAGAAAAAAGTGAAAATAAGACAAAAGAGAGAAAAAATGGTGAAAGGAAGGAGGGAGAAAAGAAGGGAAAAAGAACTAAAATAAGGGAATGACTGGAACATAGAACTACTAGTGGGTTTAACCCTTTACCAAGCTTATAGTTTTTTTGTACTATGTCCTAAGACATACCGTCCGTCAATCTATATCTCACTCCATTAGGTCTTGTTTAACTACCTTTCCACATATAAGTTTCGGTCGACCTCTACCTTTCTTTGTGTCGAGCTCTTGTTAACAAACTCTTATTCTTACAGAAGCATCCAATGGTCGTCTCATAACGTGTCCAAACCACCTTAATTTATGTTCCCTTATCTTTTCACATATTAGTACCACTGATAACTTTTTTCGAATATCTTCATTTATAAATATAAAATTTACTTAAAAATTTATATAGTATTCATTAATCATTTGGTTAATTTGCCCCTACTGTTATACACTTTATTCTTTTTTTGTTGAGAAAGAAATGGAATTATTAGCATGTTCAATGTATAATACTCTGCTATATTATCAGTATAACACACCCATTGTAAATATTAATTAAATGTAAAAACGGAATGATTTATTTATATGATATTTATAAATACGTCAAAAGGGACACATTTGTAAAAAAAATTAGTGTTTTAGTAACAAAATTATTTCTTTCGTCCCATTATAATTATCGTGTAAGAAACTTTTATCACAAAATAATTATTATTTTAACTTTTTAATATAACATTCATTATATTTTTCCACTTATATCTCTTGTAATATTAATAATAAATAATAAAATCTATAAATGAATAAATGATTATATAAGATTAATTTTATAAAATTTTTATTTATTTATTATTATTTTATGTGTAGAATAATGTAAGAAGATTATTATTTTGGAATGGAAGGAGTATATTGAAAGTAGTAGTTAAAAATAAATTTTTTGTGATATTTAGTTATAATTTTAATATTTTGTCTTTTAAGTAATTAAAATTATGCTTTTATTTACTATTTAATTTTTTGGTTTGATTTTTTGTTTATGAAAACGTTCGAGTTCTTTAATAGTTAACAATAGATACATTGACTAAACTAATTAAAATAAATGAAAGAAAATGCCAATGGCTCGTGAATCACCAAGTAGTAGCTAACTAGGTTCTAATGCCTCCCTTAGAAGGAAAAATATAGGTTTTTAATTTGATCTGGTCCCTGATGGGTATACTTGGCTATAATAACAATAGAAAATGTTATTAACAGCCCAACAAATTAAGGGGATAAAGGGTGCGCGTGTTGGTCAAAGAGCGTTTTGAGCCTCAACTTTATGGGGCGTGAGAACACAGGGTATTGGAAGAATGTGAGGGAATTTGAAAGACAAAAAGAGAAGGGGGGTTCGTCATTTGGTGATAAGACGGTCGGAAGTACGAGCAGCAAAAAAGAAAAACAAAGGCTGACTCAGTCAGAGAGAGATTCTTGCTAAGCTGAGAAAAAAGGGCTGTCCAGAGCGAGAGGAGCACACTTCCATCTTCAGAGAATCCATGTGCCTTCAAAACTAAAACTAACGCCAACAAACAGATTAATATTCAAAATTATCATCGCTTGTATTTACGGCGGTTTTTATTAACCGATGTTGATGGAACGACGTAAAAAGTCCGTGACAAATGAAAATAACAAAGGAAAGGAAAACCATATATATATATTCCATTCTCCAACCTCACTTGAGCCAATATCAGACATATATAACCTTTATTGTTCATAATTTAGGTTTGTTTCCATCTTTTTTGGAGTTAAGACTATTTTATCGTGTTTATTTTGATAAATTTTTTTAAAAACATTTTTAATAAAAAAATAAGATAAATTTTTCTGTGAGTTAAAATAAAAAAAATTTTAGCTAATTTATATAAATTTTCTTTTAAAAAAATAGATGATATTTATAAATTTATTAATGATTAAATAACTCAATTTAGTTTATAAAAAAAATTCATTTTATATTTTTCTTATTATTTGCATCCTTTAGAAGAGCTTTTATAGAAGCTTATCGAAATAGACTCATATACATTTATATCAATATCAACAATACCATTAATCCAAGCTAATTGAAATCGGTGGTAGATGAACCCAATAATAGATATGAGGAAGTTGAAAAAAAAAGGAAAAGGATAAAAAAAAAACAACATGAAAGAAGAATGTGGAGATGAGGAGGAAAATAACTAAAAAGGGAAAGGAATCATGAAACATAGAGATAACAATAAGTCTAACCCTCCACCAAGTTTATAGTTTTTCAAAGTCTTTTTTAACTACATTTTTTAAGGTAAGTTTCGATCTACTTATATCTCACTTTTTGCCGAGCTCTTAATAACGAACGTTTGTTCTACTGAGGAGTATCTAGGGGTCATCTTATTATGTGCTCAAACCATATCAATCTATATTCTTTCATCTTTTCATTTACAGGTACTATTATTACCTTTCGTCGAATATTTTTATTTCTTATCTTATCCATCTTCATATAATCACACATTCATCTTAATATCCTCATTTCTGCTACCTTTATTTTATGCTCATGTTGTTTATGTGCTAACCAACATTCAGTTTTATATAACATTGGAGGTCTTATAATTATTTTATAAAAAATTCTTTTAACTTAAGGAAAATTTTGCTGTCATACAAAAATCCAGATGCATTCCATCATATCATACATCCTGCTCTGATTCTATGATTTACACCTTCATCAATCTCTCCACCATTTTGCAAAAAATGACACATTGCTCTATTTACTCAACACAACAACTACTCCTTTTGATTATTTTCTTACCAATACTCCTTTTTTAATTAATTTCTTACTTTACAATTAAATGATTAAGGATATAATAAAAAAATCTAATATTCCACATTATAAAATACAGTAACAATCAAAATAAAACAATGTTCTTTTTTTTTTTTTAACTAAAACGCGTCATTCAAAATGGAATAGAGAGAGTTAATTAATTAGCCTAATAATTGGTCATCATACAGAACCAATAAGAAAATTGTTAGACCCAACTGGCAGGTACACATTTGAATGATTCACAATTACTGTTAAATATGCATGATAGATACATATATTGTACAGAAGCCTTTCTGATTATCAACCAATTTCACTGGATAAACTAAAGGAATTGTCTCTTACAATGACGATTGTAGTTACTACTGTATCAATAATTTAACATTATATGATGATCGATCATCATAATTATATATTGATAATGCAGTCGAGATGCTTCTAATTAACAATGGGTGCTTTAGCGAACAAGAAATTACGCGACCCATGTCGACTTCGTCATTTAAGTGGGGGCCTCTTCATTACTTTTTTTAATTTATTGTAGATATCATAATTACTTTTAATTGGCGGATATAATTAACAATAATTAATTAAAACTCAATGGCTTATGTCAGTTATGTGGTTGTTTCTCATGCATAAAGCAAATATAAGCGTGAATGTACGCGCGCACACACATATATATACACACGCGCACAAGAGTTTCAACCCTAAAAATAGTTAGAGTTATGCTATTCATAAAAAAATAAATTATTACTCATAATAATTCTTCTCAACACATATAAGATTGACCAATGAAAAATATTTATAATCTTAAAAAATACATAAATACCAAATACATGTATTTGTGTATATTTACATGTCATAGCTGGTGCTTAAGTGCGAAGCATATACTATCTAAGCAATTAGTTGCTCTAATTCCTTTTATTTTGTCATTTTAACAAAAAAAAGTTTTATTTTGATTGTGAAGTTAAAATATCAATGAAACAAGTTTTTTCTTAGTGATTATATTACTAACCATTTAATGTGGAGTAAGAAAATAAAAAGAAAACATAAATAAGAGATAATTAACCTAGCTGATTAATATGAAAGATAAGAAATATATTTCGAATTTGCTAGCTTAATATTTTTTATGAATTTAATCTAAAACATTGATTTTATTTTTTAATTCGAGTGTTAAAACCTTAAATGTCAAACAAAATCAGATGAAGGGAGTAATATATATTACAAAAAAGTAGTATAAAATTATAAAATTTAACATCAATAAGTCCTCGTCATTTAACATAATGAGTCATTGTCATACTTCAAATAATTTTTTTAAGTCGACCAAGTCAACAGTTTAACACCGAAATGTGAACGCTAGCTAAAAGGTTTTAGAGTAGTGTTTTGCATAAGTTAAGTGCATACCAATGTTAATTTTAGGTTAATGTTAATTAGGTTTTATGCTAATTTAAAGGTCTAGATTATAACAATACATAAGATAACTGGTCTTTTCTAATCAGCAAGAAAAATATATTAATAAGATAACTTGTGTTAGGTGACATTTGATGTTAGCAGGTAATTAATTAATTTAATATAGGTGCACTTAACATTATCCTATTCCATGCTAACATACAGTACTACTATATGTAACATTTATTGCATCAGTTAAAAACTATAATTGATATTACTTATTCAAGTGACACAAGTTTTTTTTTCTACATCAGTTCTATTTGGAATGGATGTAACATCAATTTTCCTTAGCGTCGATGCAGTATATCAGCTTTCAATTTCTAGATCTCAGATTAGTTTCCATATCCGTTTTAGAGAGATTCTACATCAGTTTCCAGAATTTCATCCAAAAGAAGAAGAAAAAAAGGAAAAATAAAGAAGATGATCAAAGGGTCGACGACATGTACATATGTCAAACATGGTAAAACTCAGAGAATTGCAACAACTTGTGCTTAAGAGTCATAGGATTTTATTATTCCAAAGTTGCGAATAGAGAAGGCTAGGGTTGGTCGAAGCGTTGCCCGCTTGACTCATGGATAGATTGGTCATACATGGTAAGATTAGTAGATTCGCCATACAAAGGATGCAAGCACTTACTATAATTTACCACTTAGTCGGACAGTCTATTTATGTATAAATTATGAAGTAACGGGTTTAAATTCTTCAAAATTTCACCCTTTGCAAATGTTTTCCTTGGTAATCTTTCGCCTCAATTCCTAATTTGTGAGTTGTAACTGTTAGATATAATGTTATAGTTTTATATGTTTATTTTAGCCCTTGTGTACTTTAATAAAGTATAATCATAACCTTGATTAAAAATGAACATAGAACGGGTACATAATAATGATTCATCTTGGTGAATAAAAAACTCGTTTGTACCCATCTTATTACTCATTGAGAGTACCCATTTGTAACCAAATATTTACATATATTCATGACTACCTCCTAAATAAATTAAAGAAATTATCACTTTAATCATTTTTTATTTCTTTTTTCTCCCAAAATATATGTCTATAAGATTTGTCATATTTTACAAAAATAAAAGTATTCAAATTAGTTTACCAACGAATTCATTGTCTAGTTCTTTCATCACTTGCTGGCTCCCCCGAACTGTGGAAGCAAAAAAGCATATTTGACAGTTTTCAGCAACAAATTAAAAACTTAATTATTGTCACTTTTGATCCTTTCAACATGCATGTAAAAACACACCTTGCGTGCTGTGGGTCTTTTTAATCAATGCTTTATTCCCTCGTATATATGTGAGTGTGTTTGTGTTTGTATTCGACCCAAAGTTTCACAAACAAATAATAAATAAATAAATCATGAGTTCAGCTGCCAATTAACCAGAGCCACAAGAGTCTAATTTAAAAGCCAATTCAGAGAGGAAAACAATAGCAAAAGGGGAAACCTTCTTCCACAAATGTATAACCTAATGTAGAGGCAAATTCCATTTCAATTTCTTGGACCGCCCACAATCTTCACCTACCCTTCTTTACGTCACTATCCAAAATACCTTTGCATAATTATCATGATTTTCACAGTGAAAGTTCATTCGCCTCCAATCAAATTCTTCTCAAGGCCCTTTTTGGTGATCTCCAGGTGAAGGGAACCTTTCTCCAGTTTTCTAAAGCGCAAGTATTCATAAATGAAATCGTCAATTCGTGTTAAGACTATAATTAAGTTCTTTCATTATATGAAGATCCATATCGATCACTCTGTGAGCACACGTTGCCACATAAACAGAAAAACAGCTTGTTGGTAGGTAGGTTTTTGTTGGTTTTCACTTACCTCACCTAAACATAGGGAACTATATAAATGTGTGTGTTCGACTAGTCGATCGACCAAATTTGAGAGACGGAAGACAACAAATTTAAACCACAAATGAAAAAAAAATAAAAACTAAGATAATTATTTATTGAACTCACCCACGTGAGCAAGGGCGACTGTTTCCCTTGACCATCTTAATTATATCTCTGCGAATGAATATATATGATATGATATGATAATACAATATTGATAAGCATCCAAGCGAAATGCAAGACCCAACACCCTAGACTATGCAAGCACTATTTAAACAAAGGTTACAACTTACATGCATACGTGTGTGTCTATATATATATATATATATATATAGAGAGAGAGAGAGAGAGAGAGAGAGAGAGAGAGAGAGAGAGAGCTTTTTATTGAGGACAAAGATATCTTAAGCTGATATGCAATTCCTCTAGGCTGTTGGATTGGACATAAAGGACGTTTGTCATGATGCATTTGGAATGGCACCAAATGTGGATTCATCTGGGTTATACATGTGTCTCCCCTGTGACGCAACTGCACCATACATCACACTACAGTATTGCACAGTACCCTCCCAGCAAGGGTATAGTAGCAATCAAAACAATGGCTCTCCACGAAAAAACCACTTTCCCAAAGTTGAAAGTGGTTTCCACGTCCGATTTCTAACAAACAAGACAAACAAACACGTTCACACTTTCCCTGAATTTGACAATGAGATTGATCATTGACATGCATGTTTCAGAAAATAATAATAATACGAGAACCATACCATGCGGAACTTATACATTTTTTTTAGTGAAAAAACCACTGTCCATGATTGCCAATCTTTAGAGTAGAACATAGCTACCATCAACTCGTTGTTCTGAACAGTGATATTGGATTTGATTCAATTAAAAAAAATAAATGTGTTTTTTTGTAAAAATCATCATCATTAAATTTGATAATATTACGAATTAATACTGTGATAATCCAAAGAGAAAAATATAGTTAATCGTTTTTAATTTAATTAAGTTTCCTTTCTTAATTAATCAGGTTTTCTTTATTTACAAAATTCAAACCAAAATTTTGTTTAAAATATTTAAATTCAGCTCAACTGAGTCAACTCTAATTAATGAAATATTAATTACAAATAATAGATATTTAGCTGTCTAATATAAAACAATATTATATATATAGACTTAATTTCACTTAATAAATTATAATAGATATTCAATTTCATTAATTCATCTATTAAATTAAGAGTTCACTTAGTAGATACCCTTTTAAAAAAATTATATAACTTAAAAATTATTTGATAATTTATCAATTAAGTTATGTAATATCTTAAATATTTTCAATCAAATTTTAAATAAAATAAAATTTCCTACACTTAAGTAAACCAAAAAAGGTGAGAGTAAAAAGAGTAAAAAGAAATTTTGATAAATATTTTTAGGGTGAAAAGATAACAAATTATTACAAGTTGGAAGTTAAAAATTAAAACATTTTAAATAATATCTAAAAAAAGGTTACAAGCTTTTAAAATAAATATATTATCATTTAGCGTGTGAATCAACTAACGTGAAAATAGTTCCAACTTAATTAGAGGTATAGAGTTTTAAATTTTATATATGCAGTTAAATTAAATACATAAATGGATAAATTATTATTTAACTCAAATTTTAGTATATTCAAACCAATATTTAACTCGGCCATGGAAACTAAGATATAAACTAAAAAGAAATATAATTGTTATTTATCAACAAGTCATTGTGGTCTGAGTAAAAATAGTTCAATCTCATGGATAAAATAAAAGTGGTTGAAAAGGAAACTCTACTAGATCAACTAGATTTTTTTTAGAGAGATTAGTTATTAATAAAATCAATTTATATTTCACACCAATAAAATAGTTTATAAAAAATGATTCTAGCTTAACATGCATATGCATGAGACTCTTGCTTGAATTTTTTTTCAAAAAAGTGTAAGACAACCATCTCCTTCATCAAAAAGCTCACAAGCAACAAAATTATGTTTGCAAATGGTTTAAATATATTTTTTATCCATGTAAGTTAGTCCTTTTTTTATTTTTAGTCTCTATAAGTTCACTTTTTCAATTTTAGTTCTTGTAAGTTGAATTTTTTCAATTTTGGTTTTTTGTAATTTTTTTTTATTCATTCTTAGTCCTTGTAAGATTTTTTTCCTCAATTTTAATTTTTTTAAATTTTATTTTTTCATTTATAATCTTCATAAATTCGCGTATACAGAGATCAATATTGAAAAAATGCAAATTTATACGGACTTAAAATGAGCAAACTATCTTATGGGGACCAAAATTTAAAAGACTTAAATTTATAGGGAATAAAATTTAAAAAAAATAACTTAGAAGGACCTAAAAAAATTGTTAATTTATATAGACCAAAAATATATTTAATTCTTTTCAAATATAATGGAATATTTTTCAAAGAGCTATGTGTTTTGTTGTACTTCAAAACTCTATTAACAATAGGTAGAATACGAATATTTAGCAAAAAAAGAAAAGCACTTACGAAACCTAAGAAATAATTTACCCTTTTAATTAATCAAATAATACTACAAATAAGGAAGAGTTCATGAACCTTAAACTTGTATTTGCGTAGTGGTATACATTACACGTACTTTGTGCTAATTACGAACTTTTAAAGCTGTCTTACTCTCTATCACGCTATAGGTTCTAAGAGCAAGAAGTTTTGTTTGGGAATCTTATGGATGATCTCAAATAAAAGGAGTAAAACGGATACGGTTCAGTAATTTCTATTTCTTAATTTCTTATCACGGTTATGATGATAATTATTGCTTTGAGCCTAAACAAAATTCCAAATTGCATAGGAGCTAAATAAAAGTGTGGCCTAGAGGACGCTTTTTCGACATTCATGTCCATTCGTTTATCTTGCATGTTTGTTTTTTAGGGTCCCATAATAAAGTTGACGTTGAAAACAACTTCAATTTAAATAAAATATATATACAATTAGATTGTATATTGCCTAGTTATATTAACAATATTATTAAGTTCCAACCAAACTCTGGTGATTGTCATGACAAGAAGATCAACTAATTAAGGGAAGTTAGGGAACCAACTCCTATATGTTGCATATTTCTGAATGGTTCTGTATATATAGCTGCAATTGCAAATTGTTCTTGTAAGTGAAAAGGCAAATGTGACTGCATATAGTTAAACCATTATGCATGATTTAATTGTTTCATACTTCATATATATATATATATATATATATATATATATATATATATATATATATATATATATATATATATATATATATATATATATATATATATATATATATATAACCAGTCCTCACGCAGCAACGTAACCGAATTAGCTAGCTTATTTAATTTAAGATTCAAACTCAAAATAAATGAATCTTTATCGATACTATAAGATATTAGTTTGGCACATACTAAATTATCTGCAGTTAATTTGGTTGTGGCTTGCGCATATGATGACACGGTGGTCAGGGTGTTAGACATGCATATTAATTAAGACCTTCAATTCTTTTGTATCATTGTTGTACAGTAGAAAAATAATTTCGGGAGGGAGTATTATATAATATGTGAACTAATTTTAAAAAACTTATCTAAAAAATGCATATTAATCCACACAACACATTCAAATTGTAATACTAACCTTCAATCATTGTAGAGCAAGTACGTTCGCACTCAATCGGTAGAAAGTGTGGTTATCCGGAAATTAATTTCGATATTTAAATCAAGGTTTGTTCTAACAGGGTAACAATAGAAGTAGAGAAAACATACCTAAACTTTTAAGTATTCTGTATTTATTAAATTGGGAAGAAAGTGTGATTTAACCTCTCTCCCGTGAAATACAGGGCTTAGGCATAGAATTTATTCGACAAAATATTTAAGCTTCCAGCGCAAAGTGTAATCTTAGACATTAAGTTGGGCAAATCTGATACTTTGGGCTGAGTCACAAGTTAGCCCTAAAGGGAACTCTTGTCATATTAAGTTGGGCCGCACAGCTGATCCACATTGAGTAGTTAATTTTTAGAGATGGGTCAAATTATCATACTATTTTCCAGATTTTAAAAAATAACAGACTAATATATAGTTTACAAAATGAGTTTTTATTTCTTAGAATATGAACCCAAACGTATTATTTTTTATGTCATGTTTATTTATCTTTTATAATCGGGCGGCAGATAAATTTATGTGTGATCTGCTAATATTTTTTCTTTCCTTCATAGAGTACTCATTTTCAAATTGAAGAAAAATGGATTGTTTTCTTCTTTTTTATTGTTCAGTGGTTCTTCATTTTATCCTTTTACCAAGAAAAGTGCAAATCTCGTTTCATAGCACATTATTTCCGATACACAATCTCCTATTAGTTGATATTTGTTCAAAACTACATATTTTTTAATATTTTTTCTTATTTGGTAAAATTATTATACATTAATTGAATAATATATCAAAATATTACTTTAGTAATAGGTTATATGTGAATTTTATTTAATAATAATAAATATAAAAAATTAATATATCAAAAATATTTTACCAGCATTTTAATTTTAATAATTTTAAACTTTATAAAAAATATTGACTAAAAACCCAAGTTAAAACCACTCACTCAAGTAATAATGTTTTCAATAGAAAATACATGTGTCTTAAAGAAAAAATAGACTGTTTATTCCAAGCTAGTTATTTTTTAGGTTAGATTAAACTCTTACTGAACATATATTTAGTAAAGAGCCAAAGACTTTTAAAATCCAATCTACATTTTAATTTGTATTAATTCGTGCTTCTAGAAGTCGATCATCTAACTAAGTGTAGTTATCTTGAGCCTATTTGGCCAAGTCTTTTTAAAAGTATTTATAAGAGAGAAAAAGTAATAAAATAATTTTTTATAAATTAAAATAAACTCTTTATTAATTAATTTATAGAATTTTTTATATAACTTCTCTACAATATCAAAAATATCTATAAATTAACTAATAATTAATTAATGAATAATTTTTTAAAATTTCTAGAAAAAAAAATTCTTCTTCTTATTTTCATCTATTAAAAACATTTTCAGAAAACCTTATTCAAACATATCCTATCCTGTCTTCCGCCGATTGCCGTCACCTACATCCGTTTATTCAAACTTTTTGAGTTTTTTACAATTTAACTTTTTTTATTCAAACTCCAAAGTCTAAGCCATCAGAATTTGTCTCCCCCAAGATGTCCTTAGCAAAATGTAATGTAAACATCACTGACTCAGACTCTTCCCTATCCAATATTTTTGTATAAAGAATTAAAGATAAATTTATTATAACATCCGAAAAGAGAAAAAAAAAATTACAGAGTATAACCAACATTAGTCAATGATACTGGAGAAGTAACAAAAGTTGTGGCAGCACACCTGTCATTTAGAATAAAATATTGCATAAACAGGTTGACTAAATATGGTTCATCTCTTGACTATGACCCTCAAGAACGTTGACTTTCATTATGCTTTGTTTCTGTTCTATTCGGGTATGATCGACACTCAATTGGAAGAACTAGTCAAAGTTTAGTTTATTTGGGCTTTAAACCATCTCGTTGATTAAAAAATGAAATAAAAGAACAACAAAAAAATGTTTGTCATTATCTTTAAAATATTGGTTAACGAGTTAAAGTTAAAAAATATTAAAGGTATTATTAGTATGTTCCATTACAAATTTTAAGCATGTTTTACTTGCTTTTTAATAATAAAAAACTATCTATTATTAATTACTGGCCAATAATAAAAAAAATTATAATCACTAGTAAGTATCTCCTCTACTTTACAATAATTATAGTGTAAAAATAAGTCTCAAAATAATTATTATTTTAATTTTTAATTTAATATGGGAAGGAGGAAATAATCAACCTTCATTTCTCTCAACAAAAAGAAAAACATCCAACCTTCACCATACTACTACTAATGAATGCAAATTGATACTCGATTCCATGGTTAAAAAACTTGTACGAGATTTGGTCAAACATTGTGGTAAGTTTTTTTAAAAAATAATAACCTTTTTTAATATATATATATATATATATATAATCTTATTTATTTAAATTTTTTTTAAAAATAAAATAAATTCTTTTAATATTTTTTTATATTTTTTATTGTGTTTGTTTAAACCATTTTTGCTTTAAAATTAATTACCTTTTTTAAGAAGTGGATTCTTAAAAAAAAACATTTTTTATAAAGATGTTTTTTCTTAATTATCTTTTTTTAAAGTTTAAACAAATGGACTCATAGTATTATTCAACAGTAAGAGCTTATATATCTTGTTCGTTTAAGATTTATTATTATGCCAAAATAATACTTCAATTTAGATGAGGTGGTGCATAAAATTAATTTAAATTTTGACATATTTACATTATATATATAAGGGTCTTATTAATAAGTATCTTAGGGGCATTATTAAGGGTGTTTAAAACTAAATCATATTAGTTTAAATTATCATAAGGTCCAAAAACACTTAAAAAAGGTGATTCGATAAAAATTGCAAAAATTATACACTCTTTATATGGTTTGGTTTGATTTTCAGTTATAGTTAAAATCGAATCAAACCAGATTAAACATCACACTATACTTATAACAATTTTATGTAATTAATGTTAAGTATTATCTACTATCTAGTATTGTTTTTTATGAGCATTGTTACAAACTGTTAATTGTGATAGTATGTGATTTAAAAAAATTTTCTTATAGGAGGTTCGTTATACGTGAATTTTTGTTGCACGATAATTGATAATAATTACTAAACTATTTTTTAACATTATCTTCGCTTGTAATTGAAGTATATAAATATTACATGTTACAAAAAGAAAAACTGTATTGTATACCAATATTATTAAAGAAAAATAACTTTTGATTTTTAACTAACATGCCTTCAGAATTTAAGTATAGTATTTTAGACTACATATAGTAGATACATTAATTATTCTATCCAAAATACTCGCGATCGAATCTAATATCTTCCTTAATGAAAACCAACGGTGTACTTGAATCAATTATTCATTAGTGCTCCTTCTTTGACTGCATTCATTAATTCTCCTAACTCTAAGCTTGTTTTAAAAACAATTTTCAGTATTACTTTTTAATAATTTCTAGAACTATTAATTAAATCTAAATCATATCAAAACTATTTTTATGTATATATCAGAACTAATTTTAATAACCGTAAAACAATTTATCAATAACATTTGGTTGATCTTAATTTATTAAAACTAACTTTATTAATAAATAGACTAGCTGGATGACAATCTCATCTTTTTTATTGCCAAATCTTGAATCTGGCACAAAATAGTATTATTATCATATTATGTTTTTAAGATGTTATATTTAATAGTTATTTTATAAAATATTAAAAATTAGAAGAAAAAAAATATAGATATAATAAGATGGTTATAACATATTAACATCACTCAAATAAAACACGTGACTTCTAGAAGGAATTTATAACACGTACGACAATGCCTCTCACTATAGAGAGAGTTGTAAATTAATTATCCACCTGTTTTCAGTTACTCTCATGATATTGCGTCCACCCATATGGCGTGTAGTACTTTCTAGACCATATTTTGTTTTACTCACATGAGTCACATCACATGGTGTAGATGGAATCTAAATTTACGTAATAATTGGTGTGAAAAAGTAATTGCCCAGATAATGTAAATTGACAACTCTAATGTTTGAAATCGTGATTGAATTTGTTATAATTTTTTTTTGATGTAGAGATCTCGATAAGGCTAATATTCAACATCAACTTCAATATCTTTAATTTAAATTAATTGAAATTGATGATAAACAAATCAAATGATAAATATGAGAAAATTAAAAAAAAAATGAAGAATGAAAAAAAATTAAAAATAAATTATATGAAACATAAAGATAACAATGGGTCTAATCCTTCACCAAGTTTATAATTTTTTCAATTGCATCCTAAAACACATCGTCTGTCAAATTATATTTCATTCCATTAAGTCTTGTTTAACTACATTTTTCATATAAGTTTCGGTCTACCTATACCTCTCTTTGTAACGAGCTCTTAGTAACAAACTCTTATTCTAACGGGAGCATCCAATGGTCGTCTCATTACGTGCTCAAATCACCTCAATTTATATTCTCTCATCTTATCACTCAATGATACTACTGTTACCTTTCGTCGAATGTCTTCATTTATTATCTTATTCATCTTCGTATAATCACACATCTACTTTAACATCCTCATTTCTACTAGCCCTATTTTATGCTCATGTTGTCTATGTGCTGGCCAACATTCAACTCTATATAACATTGCAAGTCTTACAGTTGTTCTATAGAAATTTCTTTTTAACTTAAGGAAAATTTTTGGTCACAGAACAATCTAGATGCACTTCATCATTTCATCCCACCCTGCTTTGATTATATGAATTACATCCTCCTCAGTCTTTCCACCTTTTTGCAAAATTGATCTTAGGTATTTAAAAACATATTTCTTGGGTACCTCTTGACCAAATAGATGCACGCGATCTTGATCATCATCTCTTACCAGTGAAAATTCACATTCAATATACTCAACCTTGTTCCGGCTTAACATGACTCCTTTAGACTCCAAAGTACTTCTCCACAATTCAAGTTTTATGTCTTTAGTCTCATCAACAAGCACAATATCATCTGCAAAAATAATACACCATGACACTTATTCTTGAATATCTTTTGTTAGTTCATCCATCATTAAGGCAAAGAGATAAGAACAAAGAGTCGAACCTTGGTGTACACCTATCGTGATAGGAAAAGAACTTGATGTTTCATTACAAACTTTCACACACGTGACAGCCCCATCATACATATCTTTGATTGCATTTACATACTTTAATTATATTTTTTTATTCTTGAGAGTTCACCATAAAACTTTTCTTAGGACCCTATCGTATGTTTTCTCGAGATCTATGAACATCATATTTAAGTATTTCTTATTTTTTTCAATACTTTTCCATTAATTATCACATCAAGAAAATAATTTTCATGGTACATCTTCCTGACATTAATTCAAATTGATTTACATAAATTTTGGTCTTTTTCCTCAAACGATGTTCAATAACTCTCTCTCAATACTTCATAGTATGACTCATAAGCTTAATGCCTCTATAATTAGAACAATTCTAGATATCTTCCCTGTTTTTGTAAATAGACACAAACATATTTTTTCTCCAAGCATCAGACATCTTATTTGCATGAAGAATCTTATTGAAAAGATTGGTTAGTCATTTTATTGTCACATCATCTCTCAACACTTCAATAGAAACATCATCAGATCCTATATTCTTCATTCTCTTTAAAGCTTTCTTATATATTATTCATTCTCTTTTAAGCTTTCTTAACTTCATGTGTATTAATCATGTGCACAAATTTTCTATTCAAATCATCATAAACGTCCTCTAAGTTCACCTCACTTTTATCGCCATCTACATTAAAAAGTTTGTTAAAGTAGTTCATCCATCTTCCATTAGATCTTCATCTCTTACCAAAAAAAATTGTTCATTCTTGATGTATCTAACTTGGGTGAGGTCTTTACTCCTCTTATCCCCCATTTTGCAAGTTTGTATATACCTTTTTCATCATTATTGCTCTTAAGATTCTTATACAAATTGGCAAAAACCTTGTCTCTAGCTTTCCATACTATTTTCTTTGTACTTTTTCTCGCTAATATAAACTTTTGCAAGTTCTTATTATTGAGACTTTTATGCAAAGATCTAAAGCGTTCATTCTTCTATTTAATTGTCACTTGTTTCTCTTTATTATACCACCATGTTTTATTTGTAAAAAATATGTTTCTTTTGTTTTCTCTCAACAACTTCCTTCTCACGTTTTGGATATACTTAATAATCTCATTTCATATTTTATTTGTTTATCCAACAAACTCCTATAGTGCTTCACGCAACATGTGTTCCTTGAACTTTATTTATTTTTTCTCCTTTAACTCGATATGGCTAATATTGATTTATTTAAAATAATATTATATATATTTCTCTTCTCCTTTGTTTATACTGTTTGTGGAATATTTGACAACTCAATTTACCCTCACTTATTATGTTTTGGAAGTTGATTAATTAGGAGACAGAAGCTTCAACTTATATATAAAATATTTTGGAGGTATAATATGATTTGTTTTATTAATTTAATTATTTGATATATTAAACTTAGATGATTATAATTCAAAAACGTATTATCATGTTTTTAATATGTCTAAAATAATTCATTTAATAATTATTTAGATTGAAATTTGATATATTTGGTCGTGTAAATACACATGATTATTTTCTTTCGTAAATTACTCAAAAAGAAAAGATACTGAGAAGTTCCCGCCTGGTAGGGAGATTTTTTTTTTCTTTTTTGCTACAAGACTTTTTACCTTTCTAAACATAGATTATATTAGAAACTGTAAAATAAAAAAAAATATATATATATTTGGAACTCCTAGCATTACTACATATGTGGCTGTAATTATATAATGACTTAATCAGTCGTCAACTAGATAAAGGTAAATTAACCAACATGATCAGTCAGAAGTTTTTATACAGTACAATTTCTATTACAATCATTGCAAGATTAAATTATGAACCATCCAGTGTGGCAGTGTGACTTTTCTTTTGGCAACTTTCCTGTCATCCCGTGTGATTGTGTGAATTTGAATTCCCGTAACTCCAAAGTAGTACGATTGTGGGAGGGGGATTGAATTTTTTATGTAATTAACAAAAGGTAAGTTTTGATAAGTATGCAGTAATTTGTAATAAAAAAAATTAAGAGTAAATGTTTATAGTTCACAGGAAGGCATGATTTGTGTAAGAAAACAAATCAAATAATTAAATTGGAGTAATTCTTATGCACTTTATTATAAAAGCATTAGTTTGTATATATTTTTATATGTTTGATTTTATATTAAATAATAGTTCAAAATTAATTCTGAATTAAAACAATTATAGATATTTAAAATTGTTTCTAAATTGAAATAATTTTGAATAATTTTTATTTTAAATAAAAAGTTTAATATTAAATTTTGCTCATAATTATAACTTAATTTTATAATAAAATATACAAACATAAATTATATTATTTTAAAATCAATTTTACAAACTCAAATTTAAGCTATCCAAACTCACGACTGAGTCAAATGTGAATTGTGAAATTCATATAATTGTGTTTAAGCGAGCTGACCAACCAATTTTTTCTCCACTTTCCACGGAAGCTTCCCATGCTATGCTATTATTGCTAGCTGTAAGTTGGGGCACGTTTGCACAATGCACACCGTCTACGACCATTCTCTCACATCACTCAAGAACTACTGTGTCAACTTGTGATTTTATTTCTGAATCCCAAACAAAACCCATTCATGAGTCTCTCTCTCGTTTAAAATAAAACCCCTCTTGTCGCTCTTTTCTTCTTCTCCTCACTTTTCACAATGACGAAACACATTGACATAGCCATATTCCTCCTTCTGGTGTCACCGTTAATACCCATCGCCGTCGCGCAGGCCCAATCCCAGCCCAATGACTTCTCCGACGCAAACCTCAACCAGTTCAGCCCCTCCATAGCCATAATCATAATCATACTGGTCGTCGCGCTTTTCCTCATGGCTTTTTTCTCCATCTACGTACGCCAGTGCGCCGATTCCCCTTCCAACACCGTTAGCACTCTCACTACCGCACGCTCCAGGAGGGCCGCACGTGGGCTTGACCCAGCGGTGATCCAAACATTCCCAATCCTCGAATACTCCGACGTTAAGATCCACAAAATCGGAAAAGAAGCTTTGGAATGCGCGGTGTGTTTGTGCGAGTTCGAGGACACCGAAACGCTGCGTTTGATCCCCAAGTGCGACCACGTTTTCCACCCCGAGTGCATCGACGAGTGGTTGAGCTCCCACACCACGTGTCCCGTGTGCCGCTCCAACCTCGTTCCCACTGACTCCGAGGATGCTATTCCTAACGGTAACGGTAACGGCGTTGTTCCAGTTCCGGAGACGTTAACGCGAGACGTTGAAGCCCAAAACGACGCCGTGGAAGCGGCGCCAGAGCAGCAGAACGCGGAGGCTGACCCAGTCTTACCTGAACCGGAAGTAGTTTCCCTGGACAAAACGCTGAACCGGAACCGCACGCGAGGGTCGCGGTCGAACCGGCCTCGGAGGTTCCCAAGGTCGCACTCTACCGGGCACTCGCTGGTCCAACCGGGAGAGAACACTGACCGGTTCACTTTGAGGTTGCCTTTGGAGGTGAGGAAGCAATTAATAAACAGGCAATTGCAACGTGCGAGTAGCTTGATCGTGTTACCCAGGGAAAGTAGTTCGAGGCAGGGTTACCGAACCGGAGGAGAAGGGAGTAGTAGGGGGAAGATTTCGAGTCGGTTGGACCGGAGTTTGAAATCGGACCGGTGGATTTTCTCGATGGCTGCGCCCTTTTTTGCAAGGGCGTTGTCTATTAGATCGCCTAGGGTTCAAAACAACGATGTCGAAGGAACGGAGTCGTCGTCTTCCACAGCGCCTATCATGCCGCCGACGGCTGTTGACTCGGCGAGGCCTCCGGTTTAACCTGAGTTTCGCCAACCTCCACTTGTCGTTGTTTTAGTTTTTTTATTTTTTCTTTTCTTGCAAGGCACGATTTTGTTTTTGGCGCAAAATTTGTAAAATGTGTATAATTAATAACGTCGCATGTTTATATGTAGGCTGGTTTTAGAAGAACTGGGTCATAGTACTAAATTTCATACTCTTGAGCTTGATAAGCTGGTTAGTTAGTTAACTTCAGATTTTAACAAAACAGCAAGCGAAAAAAAAAATGAAAAATTATCGTGTTTATAAATAGATTCTGAAATACCAACAAAAAATAAAATGAAGAAGATACAGCAGCAATTCAGCAAAGGAAAATGTTCCGTAGGGATATCATTAGGTGTATAAATCTAAAGAGAGAATCTGAAGAGATAAATATAAACCTAGATGTAACGAGTAATATAGTAATGTGACAAGAATAGGACAATAGCTATGAGTGTTAATTGTGTGTTGAAAAATGCTAGTAACATATTTGACAACTGCTTTTCTTTTATTATATGAAATCTATAAGTCTCATTAAATGTGTAGATCTTACAGTATTTCTTATTTAGTAGATTTCATTCTCAAATTAGTAAGATTTAGATGAATTTCAACACACACAAGAGAATAAAATATTAGAAATTACATTATTACCACTTTTTCCTTTAAGAAATGTTTACATTATTAAGTTCTCCAAAAAGGTTATTAATTCTTCAATAAATATTATAAGAAAATGGGGTAGGCATTGGGATCAATATATGTTTACTGCACAAAAATCATAGAAACAAGGAGAGTGCGAGATATTTGATAGTTTTTTTTATTTAAAAAATAGCTGATAATTTTAAAAAATCATTTGACAAATTAAATCACAACTTTTTGATAAGTTGAATTATCTCCATTATTAATTGCTGCCGGACCACCTCGGATCCTTCTAGCTAGCAAATCCTTATTCGTTGCATTATATCATACCACCCCACAGAAAACATTTCATTCTTAAAGCAAACAGAATCAATCACTAGCCTTTAAGTTTTTAATGCAATTAATAAATAAATAAAAAATATAGGTAGGAAAATATTCAAGAAGAAAGGATATTAACCCATTCAGCGTCAGGCATACCATAAAATATCAATGAAAAGCTGAGTACTTATAGTACTGCTGACTAGCTTATAAAATTAAACCAGAGTCTCTGCCTAAGGCCACAACTTACAAATGCTCCCTCAACTTCTTGATGCTTTTGCTCACTTGATCGAGGATGTTAACATGGAGTCCTTATATTATGTAGTATATTTTCACATCGACGTCTTTTATTTTTATCTTTTTTTGGGTTGTGTTCATAAGCCTCCAATTATAAAAAAAAATAAAATACATATTAGAGTATTAACTTAATTTAGGGTCTTTAATTTTATTTGAAAAACTTCAAATCGTGTTTTAAATAAATTTATTTCCTGCAAATTTTGTTTAAATATAATTTTGAATTTTTTTTTTTTAAAATAAACATGCATTTCATGTTAAACTGAATTTTGCACAACTTAATCTTCCCCAAAATAAAAAATAGGATTAATTAAGTTTTCATTCTCTCAAATTTTTCAGTTTCTAATTTTTAATCTTTTATTATTTTGCAAATTTAAGAAAAATAAAAAAATTGACCCAACATCTATGTGGACCTTTTTGCTTTGTCAGTATTTTTAATCTTTATAAATTTTTTTAGTTATTTATTTGTTTTTATTACTTATAATTAGTTTTTGTTTTATTTAATTTTAATCACTCATTTATTTTAATATTTGAAACTAATTTTCAATAATAAAAATAAATGAAAAATTAAAGATTAAAAATAATAAAAAATTATTGAAAAATAAAAAAAATTAAGGAATTAAAAATTAGAAGTTAAATAATTTGGGAAACTAAAAACTTAATTTTACCTAAAAAAATATTATATCAATTAGATTTTTTCCTTTTTGTGTCTTGACATTCAAGACAACATAAAGATTTTCTGGATTCTACCTCACTCACATCAAGAAATTTAATTTGTTTATCAATATAGAATACAAAATAAGGTCACTTCTACGATGAAACTTGTTCGCAAATAGTCTACGGCGAAGAAGTGTTATTGTACCTTAAAATAATATTATCTATTTTATAATTTTTATTTTAAAAATGAAAAGTATATTTTTTAATTTATAATTATCAATAAAAATAATTATCCTCTTTAGTGTATATATTTTTTATTCTTAAATTGTTTTTTAATATATATATATATTTTATTTTCTTTATAAACTTTTAAATATAATTGTTATCACTTTTCTTAAAAAAATTATTACCATTTTCCTTTTTTATAAAAATAAATATTGAAAGTAAATATTGTCTTAATAATAAATAAAATGACATGGTGCTCTGATTAAAAAATAGAATGTTGGACCATATTCTTATTCCTCTGCTTCCTTCTCTCTGCCTCCATCTCCTTCCCGAGTACCTTCACGCCTCTGTCAGATATCTCTTCCTTTCATCGGCGGCATCGCCGTCGCCTTCGTCCTCTGCAAAGTTGTTCCCAGATACTGAGAAGAAGAGAATAAGGAAAATGAAAAAAAAGTTTGAACCATTGAGTTTGAAACCAACAATATCTAACGGTTGTTGCATAGTTGGAAGCAGTGGCTGGAGTTAGCGAAAAGGAATTTGTGGTTGCTTTTGTAATCGATGAACATGAACTAGCTTGTTTTGTGCTTCTTTTTATGTTCTAAGAGTGGTTGTTTTGTCAGACTTTATTAATCTTGTGTACACAATGTAAAGTGTATTGTGTTGTGAAACATATATATACGTTGAACTGATCTTCAAAGGAAATCGCCTTTCTTAGATTATATATATGATAGTCCACAGCATCATTGGGGAACTCTATCACTCTATGTCTACTCTCAAAAGGGTCACTATTGTCATTCCATTTATTTTATTATTTTATTTAAAATAAAACTATCACCATTAGACAGGTTATAAATCTATCACCATTCGTTTTAAAATAATATATATCTAACGGTTGTTAAGTAAATATTATATGCTTCTCCAGGATGAACCATATACTTGCCGCTTCACCCTAGAATCCGTGAAATCATTGGAATTTTCGAAAGATCTATATTTGAACAAAACCATGAATTTTCTTTTTCTCTTTTCCACGCTTATTTCTTGGCTTTTTTTTTTATTAAAAATAAAATTAATTATCATAATGAGTTAATTAATAAAATATTTATCAAAATAGATAATTTTTTCCACGTAAAAATATAGGAAGTGTATTCCTGAGAGACACTTTATACTTTTTTGTTTGTTTTTTAATAGGGAATGTAAGGTATTTAAAGTTGATCAATACTAAATATATGTTTCAATTATTATTTAACTTTTCTATTATATAATTACATTTTATTATAAATTTTGTCATTTTTTATTTATATTTTATAATCTTAACTAAATTTGAAATTAAGATTAACAAACTACATGCGAATAAAAATAGAATGAGTGAATTTATTTAAATTTATTTTAATAACTAAAGTTAGTTATTAAACTTGTATTTAAAGTCAACTTAACCAAATGATAAATTGAATGAATATATATTTTTAAAATTAGTCATTAAATATGCATTTAGCATTGATACGACCGATATTAAATAAAAGTATAAGGTGGATTACACCTCTTCCACTTTTATAAGATAAAAATCACTCATTGTAATAAATATTTTGTTGACCAATTTATTATAATAATTAGTTTTAATTTTTAATCCATTTTAATAAGAAAGGCCCTTATTTCTCTCTCATAACTGGTTCAGGAAGAACAATAACATATTCTGTTTGTCTTAATCTGCCTTTTTTATGTTTCCCCGCATGTTTGGCGCGTTTGTACGTAAGAGAATCAGTGGCGCTTTGATTAACGCGTTTTGCGAAATAGACAAACAAGATACGTACTGAAAATTGAATTACAAGTTTATGGATGGGTGTCTTTTTTTAGTGTGCATTATTTGCCTACAAGAATCAAATTCCTTCTGTTTTGTGCTCTAAATTGAACTATGGCATTTGCCAAATCACTTTCCTTCCCTATTGCCTGGTCTTGTATTTTTCATTTGAAAAGAAAAAGAAAAGAAAATTAACTGCTTTTAAATATGCTATATGGTGATTGGTTTCTGAATTCAAGCTAGTGCACACGCAATATAGGTAGTATATTCGTTTGACTTTAGTGTCAATTCAACTTTATTTTTTCCCATTTTGTAAACTAACTTTTCGCCTTTTATCACCTTATCGCTTGCACAAAACGCAAAAAAATAGAATTAAAATTAAAAACCTGATGGCTTTAGTTGACAGTCGTCAGTTTTGTAATTTCAGCTGAATATAAAATTCTTAAATTATTAGCTTTGTAATGCTCCCTAAATAAATTATCAGTCATAGTTGGCGATGAGCAGCTTCCTTTTCATTTTGGACCAATAATCTTATGCAACACTTACCCTTTGGACCAGTTGAAACTTCACAGCAAAGGTTAGTTTCAATTCATACTTGATAATATATAATTAATTTTAGGTTTAATTAATTTGGTAATGCATTCCAAATTTTTAATGCAGCTGCCAACATAAATGTCGTTGCCTTTGATTACTTTCCCCCCCTCTAATTAAACTAACTTTTATCTCATCATTCGTAGTTCTAGCTTGAGGTGCATTTTTTTATATAAATTTTTGAACCATATTTAATAATTATATAAATTTTATGGTTATCATTATTTATCATAGAAAGGTTAAAAAATGTTTAAATCGTATATTTGAAATGAAGTAAATAAATAGCACATGACCTCATTCAACTTTAAAAACAAAATTTGTGGGAAAACATTAAGTAAGTATACCATTCACGTAAATTAATCGTTGAAACATATTTTATAACATTTCGAAATTTAACTTTGTAAGGGTCAAAATTTAAACACTTGCGAAACTCCAATAACATTTTGCGAAACTAAATTCTGGAATCATGAATTTCCTTTTTCTTATTTTAACCAGAAATATAAAGAGACCAATTTAAATTGGGGGTAAGTATTTGGTTCTTGATAGAATCGGACATTGATTCCTACCAAAAAAGAAAAAAACGAATGAGACATTGCTTAGGATCACAATAAATGTTATTCATGGAAGTTGTAGCAACATCTCAAACTTGTTGTTCATGTATGAACGATGCTATGGGCTTCCTTTCTATATTTCTTTACTTTTCCTTGTTGTTAACTAAGGCTAAGTTTGGTTAGAGGAAGGGGAGAGAAATAAAGAAGAAATTGGGCGGATCTTATGTGTGTTTCACACTTCCTACACTCTAATTTAAACATTTTTATTCTTTCTAACTTTATCCTCTAAACCAAACACAACATAGAGAGGATGATAGGTCAATGGGTTGGTTTGGTCTTGTGGTTGCAATGAGTGTCACCGACGAAATGAAGATCAGTGAATGTTGTGACCTTGTGATAAAAAAAAGTATCAATAATAGTGAGGTTAGGTGATGAAAAATAACGAATGAGAGAGTGAGTGATGCCTCCTCTTTAGAGTGTTATGCCTAGTTATTCTATTTCTAGTGAATGATAAGATAATGAAGGAATCTTAACTTTTTTTCTAATTCATAAAGAAGTGGATATCTCCTTATTCGTGGAAAGTTAAGAAAGAATAAAATAGTGTTGCAAGTTTTATTTTTTTTATTAAAAAAATTAGTTTATGGAATTGACAAAAATTTTAACCACCTTTAAATTAATTTCTGAAACGTGTGTAGAGTAGAATATTTACACATTAAATTAGTCTAATATATATTTAGATTCCAAAAATTAAATTTCAGAACATGTACACATTAAAAGAGGGAACCAAAATGGGGCGCAAATAGAATTTCCCTTCCACCCATATCTGTATTAGGACGGGAATCGAGACATACAAGACAATTTGGCCCACATTGGTCGACAAATCAGGTTAGCTCGTGAATCAAGCAGGCATAAGAAGTAAAAGATATGGTCTCACAGTGGCCCTGTGGGCTAGCAGACTAACCTGTGAACCTAAATAAAAATAGTAAAAATTGAAAACAAAATCTAAAAGTTAAAATTTCAAAATTTTCAAATAGTTTGATCCACAAACCCATATACCATAGCCATTTTAATTATGGATTAAATGGGTTAGCTCACATAAAATTTTATTCAAATGGGCTAAGAATCACTACGATGTTACCAGTTAAACGGGCCAACCCATGAATCGTGCCTCATATACTCAACTCCACCCTTGATGCAACTCTCATTTTTTTTCACCAAGTGCTTACAGCATTTGAACGGAGAGTTTCTTCTCTTTCTCTAGTATTTGTTGTTAGGTAGGATACTTAATTTTCACATTTTTCTTTCATCTCTATTTTTTATTATTATTATAATATTTATCACTTTTTCACTTTTTTATCTTTTGTTTTCATCCTCCTCTTTTCTACACCATTTCATCCAAAAATTGGGATGGACATTAAACATTTTCCTTTTAGTTGTTTCACTTTTATGTTATTTGTCTTCCTCTGCGTGGGGTGTTTGATCTTTAGTGTTACTCATGGAGACAATGATAGTGTGACATTTATTTTTTGCACTTTCACCATTACATCTTGTATTTCGCATTGCATTTCAAAATGAATTTTACATTTTGAAATAGATTTTCTGAAATGCAATGAGAGGTGCTGAATGTAATAGTTTTAATGTTTCTTGCATACCCCAGTTTTCTTTTTGTTTGCGGCCCAGTTATTACAGTTAATGAATGATCTTCGGTTTGATTATCTCACACTTCCACTCGTATCTTCACTCGGTTCGGGCCATGGTTCTTGGGCACATTGCGGAGCTTGGCCCGCACCAGCAGTTTCTTCCCTCCTTTTTTTTGTCCATGTCATGATGGGCTTGGCCCATTCCGCTTTTACCTTCTCTCCGAAGCCCAACTATTCCTCTTTATCATATGACATATAAAATACTAGTAATTACATAAGATTTGGCTTGAGTTACAAATAAAAAGTGATCACTACACAAAAACACACAAAATACTACCTCCGTATCAAAATAATTACAGTTTTAACCTTTGAGAAAAAATATTTTAGTAAAATTGTTCTCTAAGAAATGTTAATTCTCTTAAATATTACTATTTTCTTGTTCTGGGTAAAAAAACCTTAAACATGGTTATTTTGTAACGGAGTGAATATTTATGTAGAAGCAGAGCTATGGAATGGACCCATGAGTCCATGACCATCTATGAGTATGAGCTAGTGTACCCCATAAATTCCCATGCATTATTATGCTAGCTAGTAGTTTCCACGACATGTTCAAGTTCAACAACTGAGCACTGAAGTAAAGATGCCTATTAGCTGTATTAGCAAATGTTAGTTTGTATGTAATTAGGTTTGTTGTATCTAGCATCTTTTATTTACTTTTTTTGGCAAGTGTATTGGCTTTTATTCTTTGTTGGTTATGTGGGGTATGCCCTTTAGAAATATATAAATTTTTACATATTTTCTAAAAAAAAAAAATGCCTATTAGTATAACAGCCTCTTCTCTTTCTCCTTCCTTTCTTCATCTTCTCTGCTTCTGCTATTGATGAACTAGAGAAGCTTCTTAAGCACTCAACCGTTGACCAAAACCTTTCACACCCAACATGAAAGTTGAAAGGAACTACTCAATGAGCTAGATTTCATCATCACTTTTCTCTGAAAACCATTAAACAGAGAGATTCAGTTCTCTAGGAAAATTCACAAAGTTTGATTCTGAGGAGAAAAGAAGGCGTTTTAAGGACGTTCAAGCTTGGAAAAGCTGTTCTCTAGCCTTTCCTGTCGATTTAGAGGTAAGAAACTCAAGTTTTACCGTTTGATTTGTGAAATTGTTTTTGGGATGAATAGTGACCACTTTGTGATAGGGCTGGAATTAGGCTTGGGTTCTTTAGAAAAATATGCTCAGGAGGTTGTTCTGATGAATATTAAACTTTGAAGCATGATTTTTGATGAAATTTGATTTTGACTCTGAGTTTGGTATGGGTAGGAAAAATGTTGAGTAAATGGCAGATATTATGATAGTTATGAGCCTAAGTGCCTTTACAAAAGTTGTTCAGAAGGCCAAATAAACGGTGAAAATGTGTTGATATAGTTGTTTAAGCCAAGTTGAAAAATTGTTGTTATATGGTCTGGTTAGAGCATTGAATTGAGCTTATGCAGAGTCTAAGGGGACTCTAAGATCTTGGTTGGGCCAAGATAGATCCTGTTGAGGGTCTGTGAATCACCTATAAGGTGGTTAGCTCTGTTAACCTTGAGATAAAGAACAGAGAAGTTTTAATGGAAGGGAATGACGTTTCCTTTCATTCTAACGACTAAGGACCGTTATTGATTGATTGTTTTATGCCTTGTGTAGGGCGTGATAGTGATCTTGCTGGTGGTTGTGACCACGAAGCCGGGAGAGCCGATATAGCGCTGAGAGCAGGTAAGCTCTTTGTTCTTGGGAGTGTTTCCCACTTTTGTGTTCCACCATACTCCGAGAGAGTTATGGTTATTGTATATTTTGATGCATGTATATTGAAATTGTGTGTTACTGTTTATGGAAACATGTATATGATGAGCTGAACACTGTGATAGTGTTGTTATGTGCTTGATTAGATTCTCTGGCAAGTAGAATTGAATTTAATAACATTATATATATAAGCCCTGATGTGGGATGTGCCCATATTAATGGATGAAGCCTCCTCAAGCATGAGTAGTAGGTCCTGATGTGAGATGTGCCCATATAAATGGATGAAGCCTCCTCAGGCATTGATATATGTGTATGTATGTTGTGTACATGTGATATGACTTGATAGCTGTGACGGCTAGTTTGGTAATGTCAATTTTGATATTATGTGCATGGAAGTGAACCAGGGGGAGGAAAGACCTCCAAGAACCCTGAGTTTACTGAGATTGTTATCTCACCCCTGTTGGGGGTTATGTTTTGCAGGTGATACTCAGGGAGCTGCTGAGAGATCCCAGGGCAAGAGGCCCGAACAGGGATAGGTTTTGTGAGAACCTTAGGCATAGTGTTTAAGAGCATGTTGGCTCTATCTTTTGATTTATGCCTGTTGTTTTGTATCCTGATAGGAATTTTGTATAGTTTTGAAATATACGTTGTATATTATGAGAATTCACCATATATGATATACAGTTGATGTTGTGAATGACGCTTGATGACGTCATTTTATTTACTGCTTCCATTTTAATTATATATGATAATTGCTGTACTTAATCATAAATTAATGTTAATGAACCGGATACATACGGGGCATTACAATTAGCTGTACTGCCACGAAAGTACAAATAATCATGTGGGCATATGTACCCATTGCAAGTGCATATTCATTCGCAACACTGTTTGAATACTCTATATTTTTTTAAGCACAAAAAGAATATGATCGAGGACCGGAGCCATGAGGACAACGTGCATCCTACAGAGAAAAAGAATTTTAATATTTTTGCAGTATTTTTTTTTAAAAATTTAAAGACATTTCCGTTGGTGTTCTTTTTTTTTTTTTTTGTCACCTACACGTACGGATTTCTTTTACAACTATCTTTAATTTTGAAAATAATTATATAAACTTTTGGTCCATAAAAAAAAGAATGATATGGGGCAGCAATTGTAATTGCGAAAGCTGGGCCAAACTCGTGAGAAAGATCACTGTTCAGCATGTTTTGAAACAGTGCAGCATCTCGACTCTAGTATTGGCGGTATATGAATGAAGGTACGTCAGAACTCAGAACTATCGTGATGGATATTGAAAGGTCTTTTTCCTTGCTCTTGTACTAATTTAAAAGTTGAATTTAGTTACTTTATGGCATATTTGGTTTAGAAAATAAACTGGAAAAAAATAGAAGAGAATGAAGAAATAGAGTATAAACTAAAAAGTAAAATGATTTTTAAGTGTGTTAAATAGAAGAGAAAGTGGCCTTCAAAAAGAAAAATATCAGAGCAAGTGAAAGCAGAGGAAAAATAAACATGTATGCAAAATAACATCAATATCTTACGGAAATAATAATATAATATAAAAAAGGGATACTTTTGGCATTATGTAAATAGTATTCCTTCTCTCTTATTTTTCGTCCATATATGAACAAGTTGTAAAAATCATGTGGGACTCAATTGCATATCACTTTCCTTTTTCTTTCTTTTTTTTTTACTTGGCAAAAGACAATGATAATATATTAGGATGAAGGCAAAAGATTTACAAAGATAAGGCACAGCTGCCACAGGAAGCATACCATTTTCTTTCAACAGTAGCCTGTAGGCCCTCACCAAACAAGAGAAGAATTACATATTTCCCATTTTTCATTCCCTCGATCTTTCTATTAACATGTTGCAATATGGAAATGAAAATTGATACATAACTTTATATTTTAAATATGTGACCTAGAATTTTATTTCAAATATAATTTGTGTATTTAAAAAAATATCTGATGGAAAAAGACAATTATTTAATTTTTTTGATACTTCGAGATATTAGACTTTAACGGTTTAACGGTTGACGAAAGAATACCTCAAATTCCAAAAAAAATAATAAAAAGAATGTACTTTAGAGAATATATAATAAAAAAATTACATTATCAATTATAAAATTAATGAGTGATCATTGTGAGCATAAAATTAAATATAAATACAATAAAAACTCAAATTAATTATAATTTCAATAATTATTTTTTAATTAATAATTATTATAATATTTATACTATAATTCTTCCAAAATGTTGGCTTCATGCATGCCTTGTTTGACCTAATTTATTTTATTAACCCAATATGAAAATCAGTTTTTTAAAATAAGTAAAAATAAAATAAGTAATTTAGGCGTCAATAAGAGAATTAATAATAATTACTATTTTAATATATTCATAATTTCTAAATTCTTATGTATATATATATATATAATATTGAATTTGATTTTCTCGTCATTAATTAAAATTATTTATGTATACGCCTTTAAATTAAAGTTGCTCACTAATAAAAGAACTGGAACCTAAACTTCGTTGCATATATATGAAATGCCAGTATATATAAACTAGAAATCATGTGTTCAGAAGAAATACAAGTGTTCGTAAAAAAAAATAAAAAATACAAGTATCACTGGTATCAAAACCAGGCTAGACCAATCGGTTAATCAATTTGACCACAAATCAAAGCCATGTCCGGTTGAATTAAGCATTTAATTAAATCGTTTTTGTAGTCAAACTGATAAGATTAGTCAACTCGACGTTGAACTGATAAGAATCAGTTATGTCTTCTTTTTTTTTTTTTTTTTTAGTGAATCAGTTATGACTTAATATTGGCCATATCAAATTAAAGAACTTAATCATGGCTGTATATAGAAGATTTATTTTAGTGGGGCCGTATATAGAAGATGGATGCATGATTAAGACTTTTTAATTAAATTTTAATTTAAGTCATCCATTTAAATTATATGATTATAATTTGCTTATCTCATGCTTTCATCTGATTTTCTCACTGTCATACACACAGTTGTTTCACTAATTCACTTGCGCCTTAAAAAAAGATGTTTTCACTTGCTTAAGTGGAATATCTGTATACATCATGATTCATGTCCTCAGAGAAGGTAACATGTGTGCTGATTTGGTTGCTAAAACTGACTCTTT
Organism: Glycine tomentella; assembly: GCA_007407185.1. Taxonomy (NCBI): domain Eukaryota; kingdom Viridiplantae; phylum Streptophyta; class Magnoliopsida; order Fabales; family Fabaceae; genus Glycine; species Glycine tomentella. Next base: position 692,436 of record PYAF01005891.1, read on the forward strand.
TATGAATGATCCTTTAGTCATTTTTAATTGAAGAGTGCCCGTCGTATGTTGGCTTGGATTCTTATGGATCGGAGTGTTCTTCATGTTAGAGAGTAGTTTTTGTAGTTGATAATTTCTAACTGATAAAAGAAAAATACACACACTTGTTTGTAAAATAATTTAATAGTCTATATTTATAATTATCATTTTTAACAACAGGAACAGAGATAAAATGTATCAAATTGTTTTTTTATTTTATTGTGCGACATGAAAATTATAAACTTGGTCATACAATGAATCTTACCGGACAGCCAACATAATTAATTAATAAGTCAATTAGTAGTCACATGAATATTTAAAAAATTATATATATATTTTTTAAAATTTTAACCATTCAAATATATATATTAAGTCTGGACCGTCTATTGATCACTAGATGATCTATCATATCTTAGATTTTGATGATTATAAGAGTATATATTATAAATGGACTAATGAGTTGTTGTTAAGTGAATAAGACCTACTTCGCAAGAGAGTTTACTTATAATTAAATCAACATCTATAACTCTAGAAATATGCGTACATTCTTAATTGGAAAACAATTTTGTTAAAATATTCATCATCAAACATGCTCTTGAATTAGCCATGTCCACTTATTGTGAAAATTAGTATTTTCACATTGAGTTATTTTTATAGGTGTCTATTTGACTTAAATCACTTATACACTTATTTTACATCCTTATAAGTTACGTCCAATAAGGTACTAAAGAATAGTGTTAATTACAAAGGGAAGTCCATGTTCTTGTCTCTCTATATTTTAAATTGCTAACATTTGAATTTAAGGAAATGATAAAATGAAAGAAAATAAAAGGAATATTCTTCAAGGGTCGTTTTCATCGCAAAAGATGGTCATATCTGTTGGAAAATCGATGGGGTAAATATCATTTACACGAATAAGCCATGAGCAACCATATAAGTGAACTAGACATCACACTTTAACTTACTGAATGATCAAATTCTATTTTTCATCATTTACTTTTCAACTCAATGGATAACTTTGTTTCTATTCCTTTAAATTGGTGATAAAAATAATTATTTTCAAAAAATTATTATTTTTTACTAACACATTATTTAACCCCTCTTTTACTGTGATGATTGATATTTAATATATATATATATATATATATATATAATCACTTGTTGCATATAATTTTAAAAATATCATTCTTTTAATAATTAAGTATATGAAATAATAATTAAAAATGCCATATTTTCTTATAATGTTTATTATTTTCTTAATATTGTATAAAAATATTAAATAAACACAAAAGTATTTAATCCATTTCTTACAAGTAGCAAGAAAAATATCACTAATAAGACAAGAGAATTAATAACTATTCATTATATTTTATTTTAAAAAATATTGAACAGTAGCAATACTCTTTTTTTTTTTTTGGCATTGTTCATCCGATCTCAAATAAATAAGAAAAAACACTTTGTTGTTAATCTCAAATATAAAAAATTTCTAAGTTTATCTTATTTAATATTAATATCTCATATCTCAAATATTTTTTATTTAATTGAAATGTTAGTTTGATTGATTATTCTTGATTTTTAATATGAAGTTCTAATGAAAAATGATTTAAAAAAATTATTTATAATTAAAATTTATGTAATTAAATATAATTAATTAATTTTCTAATTAGTGTGATATTTTTCTTCTTATAGTTAAGACTATTCATTAATAATAATAAGGTGTTGGTTTCAGACATTGAGCCAAAGTTTCCCAAACATGCAACCGTGTGAAATCAATAATGGCCTCTAACCTTCTATCACTTTTACTTATCCTAGTAGTAAGTACTGAAGGGATAAGCAAAACCAAAAGACAAAAACAAAAGAATAAAATGACATTGAAAGGCTTTATTTAATAATAAAGCATAGTAGTAGAGTCAGGGGCACTAAGTATTGATTGTTTAATGCAGGTAGCAGGTTGCAGGTTGAAGCTTCCATGACCGCCTTGCATTTGTATGTTAAAGCCAACTCATAATTAAGAAGCTATTCTTAGTTGTTTATTGCAGTTCCAGTTTGCAGCCTCCGCAACCGCCTTGATGCTTTTTCTATATAAATAAACGTGAGCTATATACTACTCAACACAGATAAATAAGTAAATTGTTACAACCGCCCTTTACAATATCTTATCTTTATCTTAAACACTCTTCTCATATCTCTCTCACTCAAACCTACTTTCTCCTTTCTCTCTCTTCTGTGGCTTCTGGAAACAATTACTAAAGGATGAGTAAACAAGACTTGTTGAAAGTTCAGGTATACTTCACACTTCATACTAGTTACCATATATATATATATATATATATATATATAGTTACAGTTATGCATGTTTCGCTCTTGTGTGTGTGTGTGTGTGTGTTTTCTTTCTTTCTGTCATGAAAAGAATGTTAATTCTGAGTAAGTTAACTGATTTTTGTTGGTATTGCTCTGCTTACAGAGCTGTGCTCTGAAGGTTAATATCCACTGCGATGGTTGCGAGCAAAAAGTCAAGAAACTGCTGCAGAAAATTGATGGTACATTCTTATTAGTAATCAGCAAACCTCCCTTATTTTATTTTTTTCAGAATTTCTTTTGATGTTTATATATATATATATATATATATATATATATATATATATATATGCTTCATCTTTTAAATATACCATGTCAATGGACATGCCTTTTCTGTTTTGGTAACTCTCCTGAATTAGATATGTTCTATATGACTTAATAAACATATAATGTGTAATGTGTTATTTCGAGTCTTTAACCTTACTTTGTTGTGTATATGGTTGCAATTTTTGGTGCGCTAGCTGGATTAGATTTAGTTGCTTATTTTGTTGTTTTTGTGAAGGGGTTTATTCTGTGAGAATAGATGCAGATGAAGGGAAAGTGGTAGTGGCAGGAGATGTGGATCCGGCGAAACTGGTAAAAAAGCTAAAGAGGGGAGGGAAGCATGCTGAGATATGGCAGAACCAGAAAGGAGGAATGATGTACAATCAGAAGTATCCCATCAACCAGAATATGATGCAACTTGGGGGAAAGGACAATAGTAAGTCTCAAAATCACAAGGGTCAGAAAGAGAAAGGTACTGGTGGTGGTATTGGTCAACTAGCACACTTCCCAAACATTAAAGGGATTCAGGATCTCAAGGTACCTGCCAAGGAACAAAAATCTGTCAAGTTCAACTTGCCAGAGGATGAATTTGATGCCAGTGATGATGCTTTTGATGAATATGACGACAATTTTGATGATTATGATGAGGAAGGATTAAGCCATGTGCATGGGCATGGCCATCCATTGAATCAGAACAAGATGATGCCAATGATGGGGGATGGCCGTGGGCCTCATGGGCCTCCTGCTATGATGAATGGGCCTGCCATTAGTCACAACCATAAAGACAATTCTGGTGGGAGTAGTGTCAAGAAAGCTGACGTCATTGATCAGGCAATGCTGTTCAAGGGCAAAGGTGGAAATTTCAATGAGGCAAAAAATGACAATAATGGAGGAAAGAAAGGTAGTAGTAACCAAAAAGTTGAAAACAAGAAGGGAGGCGGTGGGGTAGATGATCATAAGAAAAAGAATGACAAAAGTGAGAATGGATTACTAGGTCGGTTTCTAGGCTTTGGGAAAAAAAAGAGCAAGAAGGGAGAATTAAAAGAAGCAACTTATACCAATAATAGCAAGAATGGAGGTAAAAATAAGAAAGGCAAGGAAGGGAAAAAAGGTGAAGGTAAATTGGAGGACCATGGTAACAATGAGAGTAAAAATGACTTTGATTTTCATGATTATGGTGACATCCTTCCTCATCCCAAAAATGGCAAAAGCGGTAAGGGTAGTAACAATGTCAAAGAAGGCCAGATGGGCCCAGGCCCAATTATGGGTAATAATATTCCAATGGGTCATCAGATGGAGAATATTCCAGCAGTGCAAGGACTGCCTGCGATGAACGGTGATGGTGGGTATTATCAAGGGATGCAAATGCAGCATGCTCCATATAATAACCTTCAGCAGCACTACATGGGTATGATGATGAACCAGCATCAGCAAGCAAATATGAATAACAACATGTACCCAACATCCATGATGTATGGTAGGCCACATCCATCTATGAACTATATGCCACCACCACCTATGCCATCTCACCCAATGGCCGATCCTATTACTCATACTTTCAGTGATGAGAATGTTGAGAGCTGCAGTATCATGTAATTAATTACTAGTGACAACTTGCTTTTCTGCTCTATGTTTTGGTCTTTTTAGGAAAATCATTAAATTTTGTGTAGGATGGAAAATGCCTAATGTTTAGGATTATATTATATAATATATTATAAATAATACAATGTTTGTTCATTTTCCTCCTGTCTTTTGTTAGAAAATTTAATTACACATTTAATTTTAGCATATTCTAACCAGTGTTATAAGAATATATTAATTAATGAAACTTACAGCAGAACTATTTTGATTGGAAAATAATAAAAATTTACGTTATGTATGAATTTTTTATATATTTTTCTATTATTTATACAATAATAATAATGTTTTAATTTTTTTAACTAATACTTTTAAGAATATTGATTAATAAAATACTTAATTTTATAGTTTTTAGATTATTAAAATAATAATTTAATGCGATGATTTTTTAAATGGCAAAACTAGACAGTTGTCACTATTAATGGTACATGGAGTGACAGTATGCCACAGCCAACAAGCACCGACAATCACTCACGTGACCATGCTGAAGTTATATATAGTTTCTATACTGGAGGAAAAATCCAATGCTAGTTTGTGCTAATATTGACCAAAAAGTTGTGCAATATCAAAACATAGAATTGAATACCTAACTGCGAAGTACACCTCAATGAGCAAATGTTTAGTATCGAGTGAATGGTTCGGCACTTTCTATTTTTATCCTCTAATTAAGGTCGTAGGATTGAATATTTTTCTTAGATATGAGGTTACAGTATTTGAAAGTATTTTTACTCTAATGAATTCCGTGGTGCGGAAGGAAATTAGTCAGACTTAGGTGATTATACTAAAAGAAAGGGTACATAGTACAAACCCACTGATAATTAGTCTAATAATACAACTATTGTATATTATTATTTGAGTTACATTTGACTTCGTCCATAAGCTTGTCCTGGAATGAATATAAAAGTTTCAGATGATATAAGTGGGTAATGTCGAGGGTGTGTTGAGATGGGATGGTTTTGAAGGGAAAAGATTTAATAAATTTTAAAATAAATATCTTTATAATAGAATCGAATTGTACTTGTTGATTTGAAATATAATTTTGGTTTAACTTAATTAAATTTAAAGGGATATGAACTAGATTATTTTTTATTTTTTGTTAGAATTTTTTATGGGTTTTAAAATAATAATTTACATTAATTTATCAAAATAAATTAATATGTAAATATAATTTAATTATTAACATCGACCATAAAATAAAATTTTATTTGAATCATAATGTATATATAAATTTATTTTTTCTTAAATTAATTTCAAATTTAATTTTAAAATAATTTACCAGTTAATTTTTGAAAATTGGTACATTATTATTTTTATAATATTTATGTTTCAAATGTGTTGTAAAAATAACTATACGTGAAATCAAATTTACTGTTTTGACCAGTTTTTTTATACAGATGTGTTATTTTAATAAATACAATTAGAAGTATATAAATTTACTGGAAATGGAAAGAAAAAAAAGTGAACACCGACTAAAAAATTTATTGAAATTTGATCTTAGATATACTAATGATTTTGGACATGATTGATCACAAAGCATATCCTAATGGGGGATAGCAATAATTAAAGTATTGTGTTCTGGTTAGAAAACGAAAATGAAAGGAAAAGAAGACGATGGAAAAGCAAAGGGAAGAAACAACAAAATTATAAAATGAGAGGCGAAAGGGATACACACTCAGCTGCTGCTGTTCTAGAGTTCGGCACCGTGTCTTCTCACTCTCCATGGCGCCGCAATCCCTCGCCCACGACACGTTTGATTTCGATCCCTTCAAGACTTCCGACCCACGCGTCCATTACTAAGGAACAGTGCTGCATCACTACTGGGGTGGACAGAGACGTTTCACAAATTAATTATCATCCTTCTCAAATTTGGGTCGAGTAGATACAAGTTACATCTTAATATATAGATACAAGTTAATTATCACTGATTATGTTTTCAACTTGTACATAACATCGACCTATTGACAACATCATTGCCATTTTCTCTCTCTATGATTAGTATGAAACTTATCTGTAACTCTTATTAATGGAGAGAAATTTATAGGAAAAAAAATTAGAATATCATAAGTGAGAGACAAAATTTAACTCTAACTCCATTATTAATAGTTTGGAGCTCAACTGAAAGCTTGAACTGAACAGTTCTATTACGGCAACGAAAATGATTTGTGGACACTCAGGTGTTCATCTACACTCGAAAGAAAAAAGTCAAAGTATATATGATATAAACAAAATAATAAGAAGAGAGATTGATAAAGAAAAATGAATGATTATCAATAGACTGTTTATATTGTAGTAAGTTTCAGTTCAACTTTTGAAATATGGTATACTGTATGTTGTAAGAGGGTTTCCCTTGTATCTAGCTACAGTTATTAAGCTTCATCGATCTGGATATAGAAATAGGACGGAAAGCACCTGTCTCCATTACTGTTCCTCTAATCAAAACGAGCCACATCAATTAAAAATACTCAGCTTACATTAGGTTTGGTTAAAAATTAACGTCGTTTGCCTTTCTTTCTTCCGTTTACAACCAAGCTCCAAAATTGCCGATCTCCGAGACTCAGACTCTTCGATGAGAGATCGATGTGATGCTTGATCTGAGGACCGATGCGGATAGGATGAAGGAAACAATTCTCATGAAGGAGGTCGCGGAGGAATGAGGTCGACATGGAGGACGCGCCGTCGCCTGTCCTCGTAGCAAGGAAGTAGAATCTGGGATCCCGACAGGCTCTGACATGACGGTGAGGATTGACGTCGTCGTCGCCGTTGAAGACTTATACCGGTGGCGGCGTCATGAGGTCCCCAAGAACGGTAGGTCTTACAGAAGGAGGAGAGGTCAATCAATCTTTGGAAAGAAACGAACCAACGTGAAGCCACGAATCCCGACGCCGACGTCATCATCCAAATCACACCACCGTTATTGCCCGCTGAATGTGAGTGAGTCTGCCATGGAGAGGGCGTTAATTGGATAAAACGTAGATTGAGCTGACATGTTAATTTTAAATGATATGGCGCTATTTTTTTGGTGGGACAGGGAAGGGGATACACAAAATTTAATTTTCATCCATAACAATATATATAAATGCAAAATCTTAGCAATACACTTAAATATGAGAAATTATCATATGTTGGGACTGTCATGCTTTTGATTGACTGATATATAATTAAGTATTATTAATTTTTATTATTGTCAATTAATAAATTTGACTATTTATTATATAAAGATGACCGTGACTATAAACACAAAATAGTATTAAACTATCGAATAATTTTTCCTCAAATACACTATTCTAAAAAGACACTCTCTATCTGTATATATGTTTGGTTCAACATATGCTATATTTGACTGCAGTCACTACTTTGGTCTTGCTTGGTTTTGATATTCAACATGCGTACGTGAAAGGATTCTAAACACACATTATACTTAGTTGAAACTAATTAAAAATTGCAAAAATTTGTAGATTTCACTTCTGACACAATAGTACTTCATTCATATTCATGAATTTGTAATTTTTAATAAATAGTTTGTTGAAAAATTGTGTTATTATATAACAAAATAGACTAATATAGTGTTTAGAATGCCACTTTGTGGTTGAGAGCAATCACAGGTTGGGTAATGTTGGGGGGACAAATAAAACAAAATATGAAAGCCCATGATTTGAATTTTCCTTAGTTAATATGAGCCAGTTGGGCAGAAATACATCAAAATACCATCAAACCGTAGCATGTAGGGAAATTAATGTAGTACAGGGATAGCAAGACAAAAATCCAAGCCAAGCTAGCTAGTCACCAACAGCTACTCACGAACTCCACACGGCTCCTTTACAGAATTACAAAGGGATGAAGTCTGCATGCCATGCAACTAAAGCATTGTTCTCAGCTGCCAAGTACCCCTCACACTCACCAACCCCTTGTTTTTCTCCCCGGTGCATGTTAACTCAAGTTCATCCTGTCTTTGCTTCTGGAATTGGCTCTTTTACCAACATGTACGGCCAAAAGAAAAGAGAATCTCCCTGCCACAATGTTACCACCCTTAGCCACTAATCAAAGCTAGCCAAACGGTGATCTTCTCTATATATAGTAGCTCACTTACACTACTATTATTCATTCAGACTTTTCTCTATACACTCACAGAGAATAATGGCTTCTATCCTCCACTACTTCTTAGTCCTCTCTCTTTCTTTCTCTTTCCTTTTCTTCTTATCCGACTCAGTCCCCATTCCCCAACACCACACTACCCCTACAAAACCAATAAACCTTCTGGTTCTACCCGTTCAAAATGATGCTTCCACAGGGCTCCATTGGGCCAACCTCCAAAAAAGGACCCCTCTAATGCAAGTACCAGTCCTGGTGGACCTCAATGGAAACCACTTGTGGGTTAACTGTGAGCGACACTACTCATCCAAAACATACCAAGCACCCTTCTGCCACTCCACCCAATGCTCCAGAGCCAACACTCACCAATGCCTCAGTTGCCCTGCGGCATCAAGGCCAGGGTGCCACAAAAACACGTGTGGCCTCATGTCCACCAACCCCATCACCCAACAAACCGGTTTGGGTGAAGTAGGCCAAGATGTGCTTGCAATCCACGCCACTCAAGGCTCCACCCAACAACTTGGTCCATTGGTCACAGTCCCTCAGTTCCTCTTTTCTTGTGCACCTTCCTTCCTTGTTCAAAAGGGTCTCCCTAGAAACATTCAAGGAGTGGCTGGGTTAGGCCATGCACCAATTTCTCTTCCAAACCAACTTGCTTCCCACTTTGGCCTACAACGCCAATTCACCACTTGCCTCTCTCGCTACCCTACTTCAAAGGGTGCTCTAATCTTCGGGGATGCACCAAACAACATGCAACAATTTCACAACCAAGATATTTTCCACGATTTGGCTTTCACCCCATTAACCATCACCCCACAAGGAGAATACAACGTGAGAGTCAGCTCCATAAGAATCAACCTGCACAGTGTGTTCCCACTGAACAAGATATCATCAACCATCGTAGGGTCTTCTGGAGGAACCATGATTAGCACCTCAACACCTCACATGGTTCTCCAGCAATCTGTGTATCAGGCTTTCACTCAGGTGTTTGCTCAGCAGCTGGCAAAGCAAGCACAGGTGAAATCTGTGGCACCGTTTGGACTATGCTTCAACTCCAACAAGATCAATGCATATCCAAGCGTGGACCTTGTGATGGACAAGCCTAATGGTCCTGTTTGGAGAATCTCTGGTGAGGACTTGATGGTGCAGGCACAACCTGGGGTCACGTGTTTGGGTGTTATGAATGGAGGAATGCAACCTAGAGCTGAAATTACCATAGGGGCACGCCAGTTGGAAGAGAAGCTGATGGTGTTCGATCTTGCAAGGTCAAGGGTCGGGTTTAGCACCTCATCACTGCACTCGCATGGAGTCAAATGTGGTGACCTCTTCAACTTTGCCAATGCATGAGCCATGATCGAGAGTTTTTATATATATGCTTATTTATAATGAAGCAAGAATCTACTAGCTACTTGTTATGGTTAATAAAGTAATGTAAGAATAAAGACTTTGAACTAAATAATAATATGAACGCTTTGTTAGAATAAATTAGTAGGGTGTTGATCAACCGATCCAAATCGATGCAAACCGCGTTGATCGAACCGAAAATCGAAATAATCGAAAATTGAAAACCGAAAAAAATCTGAAAATTTTCACCGGATTGGATCGATTTTTGGATTGGCTGGTGAAAATAGATCCGATCTAATAATAAACCATAACTTACTCTTTATCTACTTGGGCCTATTCCCCATCATAGCCCAAAAATCAAAAATCCAATACATTGCTCCTTATTTTGTCCAATGAACGTGTTTGTCTAATGAAAATTAGAAAAATATTTATTTTTGTCCAATGAATGTGTTTGTTTATGTTAAATACTCCTTATTTTGACAAAAATAAGTCTCATAAGTTTTATTTTTAGACATTTTAAAAAATCAAAAATCGATCCAATCCAAACCGAAAAAAATTAGATTGGATTGGATCGGATTTGAAAAAAATTCAAACCGAATGGATGATCAAATGACCAAACCGAAGGAATAAGATTGGATGATTTTTTGTTTCAAAATCGATCCAATCCAGACCGCGAACACCCCTATAAATTAGTGTTCATAACACATATAGCTGAATAAAAAAGATTTATTTTGGGTTTAAAATATATTACTCTAAAAAAAATCAAATGAACAAATATCCATATATGAGCTATTAGAGTATAAAGTTCTTGATATATGTTATCTGAGTGAATTTTTTAGTTTTTGCTAGTGTACTTTGCTTTAATTAGGTAGTTACTTCTAGATATGGATTTTGACATTTTTTTAAAGAAAAAAATAAAGAAATTATTTAAAATAATTTCATATATTTTATCTTTATCAAAATAAAAGTTATCTCATATCTTTTATTTTAAGAAATTTCTTAATATAAATTAATCACATGACTAATTATGATAACTAATCATCTTATATGATCCTGATACAAAATAATAAAATATTATTCTTATTTTATGAATAAATTTCATAATTATAAAATAATACTCTTTTTTATATTAATTATATTCTTGGTGCTAGCAAAAAATATAATAATATTCTACTAAAATATACATTTGATTAAATTTTCTAATTTAATTATCAAATAAATTATTTTCTTTTTGTAAATATTGAAATACATATCTATGAGTAACTCCTTAGATTCAATATTAAACTGTCACTAAATTAATCTTAATTAATTTATTAATCAAGGTAGGCGTCTATCAACACTCTTTATCGTCCGGGGATAGCATGAAGTAATATCTTTTACCTTCAAGAATCAATAAAAGAATAATATAATATTTTATTTCAAAGTTTACATGATTAACTTTAAAGTATAGTATTATTGTCAAACTCTAATGAACTAACACATTTAATTAATTAATTAATGACTTAAAAACTCTTTTATTCTTTCACTCAATTTCCCTTGCTAAGTTCTTAATTATATCATAGAGTTTAAATTCATTACTTATAGTTGATGGATTACTTTTTGATTAATCATTAATTATAGAAGTATTTAATTATATCAAATGTTCATTCAACTAGTGTCCTAAGACATTGTCCAAAATTAAAACATAATAAATAACTTTTTAATCACTATGATAATCTCATGTAAAAGAAAACTATTATATTTCTTCTTGACAACTTTCTATTGATATATCAAAATAATATTAACTATTAGAAATTTTCAATTGAGTAAGTTTAATAATGACATTCACATATATATTATCTATATATGCAATTTAATAAATGAAGTATATTCATCTTTATTCAATAAAGACCATTACACATATATCATATTCACAATAATTTTATTATTAAGAACAATTAGATTAAAATTATAAAGAACTTATTTTTTATTATCACAATCTCTATCATGATAATAAGTCTGTAATTTTAATTAAGGATTTATCAAATTAATAATTTAATAAAACAATAATAATAAATATAAAGAATAAATTTTTACTAAAATGGTGAATTGAATCTTGAACATACTCCACCAAACTTCTATTGCGTTGTTCATTGTGAAATTAATGTTGCTGTTTAGTCCCCTGCTTTGTATATATGCTGATTGAACATGGACTTTTTATTCTATTTTGGCTTTAGACGATCCTTTTCAACCAGATCACAGTGATTTTTAGGTCGAAATTAATAAGATAATTACGCTTCTGATTTATACAATGTACAACGAAATATATACACTTTTCAACAACGACAGCAACGATCGTATAATGCTACTCTGACACCCTTATTTTGATTAAAAAAATAAAAATAAAAAACTTTAATTGGCTTATATGTAGGTGTGGGATAGCTTAAGAAAATGAGAATGTCAAAAGAGAAGTTGCTCCTTCGATTACTATTATTTTTTATAATAAACATTTTTATTGTACACCAAAATCATTTGTTAAAATTAGAGAGTGCCATCCCATCCCATGTGATTCGAAAATTCCACGGCAGATTTTTTGTTGTACCTAACAGAGAAGTAATGGCTTGCAACCTCCGTAGCTTCCAGTCCCCAACACGACACAGTCCAGTGTCACTCATGCAATGCGGTTCCGGCAAGGTAAGTTTTATTGAAATCAGGCGCTGTAAACGGTGTTACTACTCCGATAGAACGGTGACGTGGATTTTTAATTGACGTGGCACTCTATAATTGGTGGGGACAGAAGATTTCATACGTGGTTCCACCGAATGAGAGTGTACTAGTCTACCAGTGTCGCTCGCTTTCTCTTTCTATTGATCAAACACAGAGAGCGCAGTCGAAGAAGAAAAGTAACCCTCAAAATGCATTCATTCGGCTACAGAGCCAACGCGTTGCTAACCTTTGCCGTAACCATTCTGGCGCTTATGTGCGCCATGGCTTCTATATCCGACAACTTCAACACCCCCACTCCCTCTGCACAAGTCCAGGTCCCTCTTTTCTCTTTATAATTTCACTTTTACGGATCTGCAATTTCATGAATCTTTCACCCCCCCCCCCCCCCCCCCC
>PYAF01005891.1:705345-748986 GCA_007407185.1 Glycine tomentella
TTCAGTCTGCAATCTCCTTCAGATTTAGGATCGTGTTTAAACCTTAACCTTGGAATTTTTGTTGGTTTTCTTTATATCATGGATTGCCATCAAATTGCATTTTGTTGACTTCTATTAATACTTTGGGTGATTCTTAATTGGTTGACTAGTAAAACCCTAAAAATCTTAACAGTTGACATTGTATCAAAATTAAACTCAATTATATCGCAGATGGTATTTGTTTCTGTTTTATCTTTGAGTGATTACTAACCAAGTATGGATGTTGATGCTTGGCAGTTTATTCTGCAATTTTAGGTTTATGGTTATCATCTCATGTAACAAGCAACTTAAGTTTTTACATTGCAGTTGGTATAAGTTTTAGATGTAGGAAACATCCGATTAACCCTGCCTTCAATGCTTAAACATGACAAAGTTATCATTGAATGATCCTTGGTTGCTGCTTGCAAGTAAATACAGTTAAAACATGACATACAGGATACTTCCTATCAAATATATTGTTATGTCACATAGGCTAGAGTTTGAACAAGCAAACACAAATGAAATGGAAGAGTACCTGTAAATGAATTCCACGGATCAAAGGTGCTTAGTATTTGAAAATGAGTAGAGTTGACCACTTGAAGCTCTGTCTTCACTTGCATAAAAAAAAAAAAAAAAAGATAAATGCTGAAGCTTAATCCAATTTTGTAATCGAGGCAAAAGCTTGACTTGTTTGAAATTTTGTAGTTTGTCTATAGCTTGAATAGCTTCTTTCCCTTTATCAAATCTCTTCTCAAAGAATTTTAAAATTTAGTAATTTAGTATTTAATGGACATTTTCATGTTAGAAGATAAAGCAAATATTTGAAGTGAAAGAGACTAAAAGAATATATGAACTAATTGTAGTTCTTTGTTGTTCTCTAGACAGAATTACAATTTACTGAGTAATAGACTGAGTCACATAGCTTGTGCGTGGATCCTTTATATGATTGAATTTAAAGCTAAGAGCTTGGTTTTAGTAAAACAAACAAGTTTGATTATATTTAATGGGTTGAGCTTGAATAGTTGAGGAATAGCTCAACTCATTTAAATTCTTTAGGATACCATTTTCCTGTTCCAACTTCCAAGACTATCAACTGTATATGTGAACAATAATTTTACAGATTCTTCCAGCATTGTTTAAGGAATTTAAGGTATGATAGGGCAGAACAGATCTGTGGCACATCTTCAATATAAATATTATCAATGCCTTGTCCAAACCGAAATTGAGATTGATGGTTTAGCTGACAAATTCTTCTTCTGTTTAACCTATGTTTTTGCCAAATAAATGTGTATTTGGTGAAGAACTAATTATGAAGTTTCCAAATCTATGCCGATTTTATAGATTTTTCAATGCACTTATTATTTCATATACAAGTGGAATTTCCGTGTGCTTGAAACTAGTCAAGAACTTAGAGAGAAATAATGGGAAGCATCATGATGGTTCTAGTAAGCAATTTTAAGCTAGCCTTGCATGGTAAAATTTATAATTGTATTGTGCTATTTGCTTACAAGAACTCCTAGTTTTACCAAATTATGTACTGTATTCATGTTTCATGCTCTGAAAACTGCATATGATACTATGTTGTGAATATCATATTTTGTCAAAAACCAGCTTGTTGTAATCCTTTTCTCTCCTATCGAAATGTCATCTTTATTCATTATTTAGTCTGAAGTGGAAGCCTTTCTTTTCTTGCAGGTCAGCATGACACTGAATATATCCGCAGACTTGCAGTCCCTTTTCACATGGAACACAAAACAGGTTCTTGACTTTAATTTGGATTTTTCATTATAATCATTTTTGTCTTCTCTCCCTTTGCCTCTGAAAAGTATGGATGCTCTTTGTAGGACAGGGAAGAATGAAATAATAGCTTTTTTCCCCCAAACTCTTGAAGAGAGCTTTTGGAGAAAAAAATATTATTTCTTGAAAATAATCCAAAGCAAATGTGTGCTTGTTTGCTCTCTGTCTCCTATCATAATACGTTCCTTAATGTTTAAATTTCCTTACCTATTGTTATATCTTGTTTCACTTCATGAAATATATATTTTTATTACTATGGAAATGTTGGGGCTGCTTAATATAGCATACCCATGAGCTCCTTATTTCTAGTCAGTTATTCTAAACTGTTTGGAAGCTAGAAATTTCAGTGCTGTCCTGGGACTTAGTTTTGTGTCATTTTGTATGGTTGCAGGTTTTTGTTTTCCTAGCTGCTGAGTATGAAACTCCTAAGAATTCCTTGAATCAGGTATGAATTGATTAGTTTGTTTGCATTTACTTTTGAAATGTGAACATTTAAATTGTAAGTTTGCCAGCTCGTTTTTATAAAGGAAAGAATAAAAGGAAGCCATAGTATAGTGTGTTAGTGGATCTTGAATTTTCATGGGTGAGACAGTGGCTCCAGAGTTCTGAGTTTTTTTATACTGTTCATATCACTCAGATAGCTGTGCCTTTGCATATAATGCTGCATCTATTCCATCTTTGGTATATGTTGTGTATGTATGTATGTTGCTTAGGTGCTTGAAATGCCATTTTACAGATATCCCTATGGGATGGTATCATTCCCTCTAAAGAGCATGCAAAGTTTTGGATTCATACATCAAATAAATACCGCTTCATCGACCAGGTATACAACTCTCGGAGGACTTTGTGACTAATATGATTTGCTTCAGATTTCTTTAGGCCTCAATTTTTTTATTTTTTCATGTCCAGGGTAGCAATTTGCGTGGCAAAGAATATCACCTGACTATGCATTGGCATGTTATGCCGAAGACTGGCAAAATGTTTGCTGATAAAATAGTCATGCCAGGTTACCGATTGCCTCAGGAGTATAGATGATGCCCATCATGTTAAGCTTTTTGCTGTAACTTTAACCTTTCCTATAACGGATATAGAAGGTTAGTTCAAAGAACTAGAAAGAGGAAGGGAATTTGTGCTTTGGAAAGTGAAATCAATAGCGCTTGAATGAATACTTGAAACATTCAAAATTTGCTTGTGGTTTTCAAGCGTTGGTCTGAACTTTTTTAATTCCTCCGGAGAAAATATATTTATGCTATAAGGAAGCCTCCTTTAGCTGTTAAAAATACTTGGGCAGTGTTTACCTGGAAAGTTTGAAATAATTTCTCAGTTTTCTGGTAATTAAAAGCGACATCTCTAGTACCGAAAACAAAGAATAAAAGATGCCTCTCTGCAACTGGATTTTCTCCCGCATTTTTTTAGTATTGAAATGCAATGCTCTTTAATGTTATGTGCCGATATTTTATTTTTCCTTAATATATTATTGAACTTTAAACTTAGAACAAAGTTCAAATGTTTTTCTACCAAACACCACTATCAGGCACGGAAATGGATTTGGAGCAGTTACCAAATTCACATATTAACCTTAGAATTATTAGATTAAAATTGAGTGATTCAAATTTTAATGTATATTTTAAATCGAGATAAAATCTGGATTTGTCGGAATTTTATTAAATGATTTCGATTTGTAGATTTCGTGAATGTATAAAAAAAAATATGAATTCACGTAGTTTTAAGGGGTAATGGGTTTAACTAGGGAGTGAGTGACTACTAAAAAAATTTCTCGACACCATAATCTGTTGTTTGAGTTTGACAATTAATTATATTCAAGGGAGAAGAAAATGATCATATTTAAGAAGAATCATAAGTAATTTGAAATTAATTGACACGAATTCTTCGCAAAATGAAATCAAGTCAATCGCCATAGTTCATATTAAATAGAAACAAACTCAAACCTATTCAAGGATCCTAAAAACCATGCAGTCCTGATTTTTTTCTTTTCATTCCTTATAAAATGTTGAATTACGTAACAAGGAACGGGCGCAATATATTCTTTTAACACACTTTTTATTAAATAAAAAAATATTAAAAATTATAAAAGAGATTCATTAAACAGATATAACACTTGTAAATTTTTATAATTTTCAAATAAATTGAACTAACACAAGAAAATATATTTAAAAATTATGTTAAAGAATATTATTAGCATTTCTCTTGCCTAATATATGCATAATTTGTTTTAAAAGAAAATATAAAAGTTAACACAAATTTACTATATTTCAGTTTCAGTTTGTGATTAGATTAAAATTTAAGATAACAATATATAGTAATAGTTTTTATAGTGTTCTTTTGGTACATTATAGTGTAAATACATTATTATTATTATTTATTTGTTTTGATGGAAAAAATTATTATTATTATTTACAAGTGAATAAATTATAGTGTTAGTATGAAGATATTTCTTTTAAGTTATTTTCGGTAAGTTATTTTAGGTAATTTTTAGTTTTTTTATTAGTTGAAAATTCTATTCAATTATTTCATAGATAACGGCACTGAATTTCCCCATGCCAGCACCGTGAGATCCAGGAGCGCTGGTGGAAGTTTGAGAAGAGTGCCTATAGCTTCCAGGCTCCGGCTGTAGTAGATATCCAAAACACACTCATCACAAATGCCACGACGACCACAGGCATATGCTCTGTCTTGGGGGGTTCTTTTTCCATTACATAATGAAAAAGTGCAAGAGAGAAACTTGTCATGAATGAGTTGCAGGCATACAAGAGGGCTAGCGGACAAAGTGCAATATTGGCCGATGCATAAAATCTGCTCCATTGTGATGGTGCTGGTTGAGGGATTGTCAATCTCAGGAGAATTTTGACAGGAAGCTCCCATGTTTTAGAAATCTGTGTATGCAGAGCAAGAGATAAAAAGTCAGGACAATCTCAAAGTACAGAAATTCAACTATATCATAAAGAACTAGAAACCTATCCAAGCAATGCATAAAATTGCCCATATTGTTTTTTACACAAGAATTATTAGCTACATTGTGCTGAATCATTTTTTAAAGAGTTATGTGAAATATTATGGGACAAAATTAAGTAGTTATTATCAAATCAAATTAAAGGAATGATCATATCTTTCAGAACAATTGTTAATCTAATTAATTCAACATGTCTTTCAAAAATAAAATAAAAAAATCAGGAATAATTTTGATTTTATATCAACATCTTGAAATGTTACCTGCTAGACTTGACTCAACGTTTACCAACATAGGGATCAATTGCTCCCCCCAACCCCCTTTGCGTGTGGCTAAAAGGAAAAAAGGATTAACAGGTTAACCCCGTCAATGTTTAATAACAAAAGGTTCAATCTAGTTAACTCCACCATATTAGATCACTTTCATTCTTTTCTGTGATGTATACTCTCAAGAAACCATCTCATCATCCCCAGTGCATTTTGGAAGCAGTCAGTCACCGTCTGAAGGTGTCTGGTGCCCTTTTATTAGTTGAAAATTTTGGAAGCCTCATGGGGTCTCTCTTGGTGATCACTTGGTGCAGATTCAGAGTGCCTAGGTATTGGGGCCTCTGTCTGGTAGGCATCTATGTTGCTTTTACGGCAGTGAGTTTAGTAATAGCCATGTTTTCAGGGCGATTGTTTTTAGGTAGATATTAATAATCAAACCCAACCATTAAAAATCCACATAGATGGCATTATTGAAGGAAGAATTCAACACGTGTAGTAAATTGACGGACATAGCGTATGATCATGAAGAGTTTTTCTTTTCGGTAACTCCATTGGGTTTGGGTAGATACAAATTTTTAGTTGGGTCCTGATCATAGGAATTTATTATATTGTTTTACAATCCAAAGCAGTCCAGAATCGTCCCAATGCAGTGCTTACATATTTATTACCGCTTCTGCTGACTGATTTTTTGTTCACAATTCTTTTACTCCTACTGCTGTAACTTCATTGGTTTTTTAGTTTGGTACCTAAGGTGAGATTGACTGTTAGTTATATTGAACGTACTTTTAATCAGTTATAAAAATATGTTTTGGCATGTCATATATGGGTCAGATTTTTTCCATTTCATAAATAAGAAGGTAGAATGAGTAGCTCTAAATGGGCTAAAATATGATTAGCTTAATTGTACTTTTGGTTGGCGCTTGATTGAAGTGTTTTTTATTTTTATTTTCAAAGAAAACAAAAAATAAGAATGAAAAGATATTTTTTGAAAATATTTTTAAAAATATTTAATTTTTTCTGAAGAAATGAAAACGTGACAGTATTTTAGTATATTTTTTTCTCGAAACATGTTTCTTAAATCTTAAAAATTAAGTGAGAATTTAGTTAGTCTTAGTCTTTTTAAGCGTCGTCCTTAGTTCTCTCTACATGACAAGTAAAAATCCCCTGCAAACTGAAATACTAGTTCCTTATTTGTCTCTGCTCTACCAAACAGAACATTAGTTTTCAGATAAAATATGGCTTCTTCAAGATCTGAAAGAAGAATATGCCCAACAATTTAGGAATAAAGATTCCCGTGTCGATTTACTTTCACAATTCTCACACGCGTCATCTTGCCAGCTTATTCTTACAAAACAACTACACCGATATTGAAGGCCTGTACGTGTGTGTGGACAAAAGTTAGGTCAGCCTATTTCAATTAGACATGATAATTAAATCAGAATCTGTTGGTACTCTTTGACCTTGCCTCAACTTAAAAAAATTAAAAATAAATTGAGAGGTATGATTATAAATTTGCAAAGCTTACCTCAATTTTCACATTGTTTTCTCATTGTGGAAGAAAAATTTGAGGATATATAAAATATTTAAATGTTTGTTTTTGTATCTTCTCTATTCTTCTCAAGCTTCTATTCTAAAGAAAGGTAAGTTAAGCGAGAAAATACCTTTTTTTATAGAAAGAAAACTAATTCATTAGAATAACCTTAGAGCCCTCAATTAAATGCTAGTCAAGACTTCTATTAAGCCACTACTTAAAAGGCCGTTTTAATCTATACGTGTGGTTCAATTCGAGTAAAGTTTCTTTAAAAACTACTTTGAAATCAGGTTTAATCTTGACCTCTCTTGTAAAACATATTTTCTTATTCAATAGAGTTTAATCTTTCGTTATAAGACAAGACTCATAACGTTTCATGTAATTTCTTCGTAATTTATTCTGACGTCTAAATGGAAAGTATTTCTTCATACTCATTATTTATTTATTTATTGGAAAAGAACTCCAAATCTTTCCACCAAAGTGGCTGCTAGATGAATGTTGGAAACGTGGCACCCTAGCCATTGCAAGTGAGGTTCGAATAATTGGTTGCCAATAAAGTTCATGATGGGTATAAAAAAGTCCGCACTGAATAGGCTAAAAAGTAGGGGAAAAGGGTTTTGGGGTGGGAGGGGAGAGACCTATCCCACTAGCTTCGTATCTTGTTTTCTATCTTGGAAAGGGCTTCCTCTGTTTTTGGTCTCTTGACCTTTGGGAGTTGAAAAACACTACCTATAATCATATCTTCACTGACTTGTTTAACGGTTCTGTTTCAGCGAAAGGGCAATATATTGCCCTTAGAATGATGCCACTCGCACAAATTTCACATTAAAAAGATTACCATCCATCTATTGAAGTTGACAATCAATATAAAAAAAAAAATGGGTTTTTGTAAAAGGGAAAAAATGTACAAGATTAAATAATACTTCTTTTATTGGTATTCTTCCTTTTTTTAAAAGAAAAAGTCAACTAGTAATTTTTAGAAAATAATCTAGTTAATCTTTAAAAAATTAAAGAATGTGGAAGCTATCAATTGTTCGTTGGATTGCCTAACACTATCGCCTATTTTTTTCCACCCAAAAATAAAAGGACTCGCTCAAAATAAAAAGGATTTCTAGTTTTACTTTAACTCATTCATTACTTTTCATCTAAAATAAAAGGACTCGATATATATATATATATATTTTTTTTTTTACGTTTCATCTAAAATTCTCAATTTTTTTAATCTATATATTTAAACATTTACTAAAGCTATACACAGTTCGAGTTAAAGAGATGAAATATAATTAAGTCTAATTAAAAAGTGATGAATACACATACTAATTTTTTTTTTTATAAATAAAAAAACGCCTAGCCTAAAAAAGCTCAAAACTACCATCATCAAAGTTAGTGTGCTTGTTTTTTGTTTCTTTTGAGAATTCCCAAACGGATGTTCAAGCAAAAGCTTTTAAACTGTAGCTTCTCACAATACATGCATCGAAACGTGTGCCTACTAAACGTAATGCAAATACAAACACACTCTAAAACTTTACATTCATGATAGAAGAAGAGACAATTAAGTTAAAATTGAATGAGAAACGATTCCAGAGAATAGAAAAAAACAGGGCATCAGATCTCACTAAAAGACGCTGTCTTCCATATGTTATGCTGTAAAATGTCTTATTTTCTCCAAGCGGTCACGAGATGCCAGAGTCTCCTCGTCAAACTCCTCCCTCTGAAATTTATAATTCTCACATTTGATAAAAGAAATACATAAAAGTTAGTTTCAATTATAAAGATAAGTAATAAAACAAACAATTTAATTAGTTTGATAATATCTTTTTTTTAAAGGATGACATCTTTAACATATACACGCATGCACATTTTAACAAAATCTAAATTATTAATTAGAAGGTTAACTTATTGAGATTCTAATCAATTTTAGAGTTTGTTGCATATGTTTCTTTTGATCACAAACTTTGAGATTGATTCTCAAAATAAAATATGTTTCTTAAAACTTAGTTATGTATTATTATAATGTAAAAGTGTAAACTTTTTTTTAGGTATTATTCAATCACAAGTTGTCTTATACAATAAGTTTATTAACTTTTTATTAATAATTTTTTAAAGATTATACTTGACATAATCTCTAATTGATTAATAATTTAAATTTAAACTTTTTTTACTGGACGTGCATGAAAATTAACTTTATATTTAAAATTAAAATACATAAACATGTATATTTTTAGATCGTTAATTTATTATTGTTAAATTATTGCAACTTTAAATAATTATTGCTAGAGTTAATTTTATGTTAGAAAAACTCTGCCACATAAAATAAAATTACCCACACGTTTAAGAAATTTTAGATGGAACAAACTATATAATATTTATTTTTTGGCTCTATATATAAAGTTAAATAGCAATAAAAAATCCAAATATTATCATATCCTAATATTTAAAACAAGAAACAAATTTATAAAATAAGTTAAAACAAATTAATGATATATTTAAATCTAGATACAATTCTAAACATTTTACACCTTACGTCTCCAATTTAAACCAACATACCTATATACCCTTGGGATGTCATATCTCCCAATGAAATGACATTAGTAGTAAAGCTATAAATCTCACATTTTGAAAAGTTTGAATGACGCCGTTGTAAAGTTTCATTTTGATAGTCCCAATGCCTTCAACCTTCATTTTTCTCACCATTTCCTAAGTTGAAATAATTGAACTCCCCGTTAGTTTTCAAAGTGTCGAACATCACTTGATCTCATAAATGTGATTTGAAGCAACAAAATCTATTACCCATTTTGATTTAACAACCCCCTCAATAGTTGCCAAATGCAGGCCTTCATCTTCAAAGTTTTGGATCACATTAGCCTTAGACTTGTCATCATCTCTTTTCGTAGCTCTCAATTTTTCAAGTCCTCTCGCATTTCAGGACATATTGTTTGCATACCTTTATCTCCATAATAACACTCCACGTTACTCCTATCTCGTTCTGGATGGCATTGTGACTTTGATATTCCTTTTTGCCCATCTTGTTTTCTCCATGAATGATTCCTCCCTTGCTCAGAGACAGTTGCATTGCTAGTACATGGTTTCATTGTCAATACTTTCATCTTTCATCATTCTCTCATTTTCCCTTAAAGTTGCAGTCACATCATCCAACTTCAATATTGTCCTTCCTATAAGTAGTGTCTAAACCAAAGGTTTGTAGGACCTTAATAGTGAAGTCAATAGTAACATTGCCTACTCTCATCAAATATTTTTCATTTACATTCAACAATTGACATATTAGTTTATTAAAATTGTTGATGTGATCATGGAGATTTCCTCTCATCTCCATTTTGAGTTGATACAACTCCATCTTCAAGCATAAACGATTTCAAGAACTTGGATGCATAAATTCTCTCAAGCATCTCACACAAGGCATTCGGTGTTGTCTCCTTTAACATATTGCACTTAATCTTGGGAACAAAAGTTAATCGAATTGTACTCATGACCTTCCTTTGTATTTAAGCCCATTCCTTTTCACCTATAGCAACCAACTTTTCATCTTTTAAAGCCAGATCAAGACCTTGTTGCATAAAAGGTCTTGAATGCTAGATTACCAAATCATAAAATTTATTTTCCCATTAAACAATGAGATTTCAAACTTTTGTATGTTCTCTGTCGTAGCTTTGATATCATTGTTGGAAAAACTCATTTACACAACCGAATTATCCACACCTCCAAGAGATCTTATACAATTATTATTTTTTTGGCTCATAGCGATACAAAATCCAAATATTAGTATATTATAATCTTTAAAACAAACAACAAATTCCTAAAATAAGTTAAAACAAATTAATAATATATTTAAATCTAGAAAAACATAACAAATTTCTAAAAAAATCTCCTTGAATCTTCATAAGCTTCATTTATTTTGAAATTTGAATTGTTTTCCAACATTTTATAATAACATAAAATTGTATATCAAACAAGTTTGTGTACAGTTTTATAAACTTTGGTTAGCCTTTTTTTAACATTTTTTTTTCTTACTCCCTTTTACTTTCTTTTTCTCCTTTTTTTTTTCTTTCTTTCTATTTTATCTTGTAAAACACAAGATTCTCTAGTTTTAATTTAACTAAATTTTAAAGTAGTCAAAATAACTTATAAGCTACTATTAAAATGATTTGCAAAATAACTATTTGACTTTTGATTAAGACATCCAAAATTCATACACACAAAAAAATGATAATGGAACAAATTTTATACCACCATTATATTCTAATTAAAATTAATATTATAAAGATTTGATAGTTATATAAGTTATTCATAAATTATTATTTTTATCAATCATTCAATTCAATTCAGTTTTCAATAAAACTATAATAATGGTTTAAATCTTGAAAAATTAATATATAATTTTTAGAATTAAAAACTAACATAATATAAGTCAGATTTTTGTGATGACGCATATGACTTTAATAAGTAACTTGGAAGATCTAAATTTATATAATCTCAAGAGAAAGGAATGTCACATTGGGTGAGGAATATGAGAAGGGTAAATTCGTCATTGAGAAAAAAATGAAAAAACTTACCAATATAAGAGTTAGGTCCGACAATGTTAGTCAGAAACGATCACACAGCTTTTGTTCTCGCACTTCGCTGTCTGAGGTTCGTTCCAAAGATAAACATCGTCAATCCTCAGCTCTGCTCTGCTTCTTTTGTTTTCTTATTTTTCTTCTGAAACCCTAAATTTTTGTCTGCTCTAAACTTTGGAATCTTTCACACTTGAAAAAACTGCTTCTTGTGCCCGACCCAGCACAATTCTCATGCTATGGATCTTTGAATCAAATATAATTTCTGATAATTTTTTTGTTTCTCTTTTTTCCCCTTTCGATCCCTTCTCAGGTTCTGGATTCTCAGTGTTTGCGAAGCGCAGCATCATCCTTTGGGGAAGGTAACAAGTAACAACTCTTGCTCTACCCGTGTATTTGTATTTGTGATTTTGTTCATGCATCTGCACTTGTTTTGGTTTACTGTAACGTGGTCTTCATGCTTTTGTCCATCCGTTACTATATTTTATTTTTTTGGGGGATAATTTTTATTGCCACCTGTAATTCGATTTGCTGTTGCTTTTTTTCTCTCTCTATCTTTTTGTGGTTCCTTTGATTGATTTTATTGGGCGAAATTTCGCATATGTGAAACTGACATGTCTTGGAGCTTAAGAATTCTCTTTTATCTTAATTGTTAGAAAACAGAGAAATTAAAAGCTGCTCCTTTTTTTGTGAATCCTTGTTAAAATCAGGCATGCGGTTAAAATCCCCGGAAATCTTGATGATGGATGTTATGTTGTGCGATAAATTTCTTAACAGATATATTTTCTTATGTGAACCATGAGATTCTTTAGTTGAATTGGGTGGTTGTCCTGTATTTTTGGAGGCATATGATGCTCTTCTTAAATGGAAAGCATTTTGGCCTTTGGGTGGGGGAGAGATTTGTTGATCAAATTTGATTTAGTATGCTTTCTAAACTGTTGGTTGTGCCACCTGTGTTGCTTTCACATGGGTGTTTTTAGGTCCCAAAGTTGCCTGCTTTAATGCTTTGTGCAAATAGCTGCCTGCTTTAGTGCTTTGTGCAAATAGTCTCATGCTTTAATGCTTTGTGCAAATCAAGAAAAAGATATGCTTGTTTCTCTCTTGCATGGAGCTCATGTCATTTTCCATCACATGATTGAGAGCACCACATTAGAGGCACATATTTTCATTCCTTCCACGTTTACATTGAATTTTTAATCATGGTATACTCACTAATATATTGAATAATTTACTTTGATGATTGCATGGTTTGTTGTTTTGGTTGTGTAAAGTGTAGGCACTCATGTCATTGCATGTTTGATTTTATCTGAAACAGAATGGATCATCAAGGGCATAGCCAGAACCCATCTATGGGGGTGGTTGGTAGTGGAGCTCAATTAGCATATGGTTCTAACCCATATCAGCCAGGCCAAATAACTGGGCCACCGGGGTCTGTTGTGACATCAGTTGGTACCATTCAATCCACTGGTCAACCTGCTGGAGCCCAGCTAGGACAGCATCAACTTGCTTATCAGCATATTCATCAGCAGCAACAGCACCAGCTTCAGCAACAGCTCCAACAATTTTGGTCAAACCAGTACCAAGAAATTGAGAAGGTTACTGATTTCAAGAACCACAGTCTTCCCCTGGCAAGGATCAAGAAGATTATGAAGGCTGACGAGGAGGTTAGGATGATATCAGCTGAAGCACCAGTCATCTTTGCAAGGGCATGTGAAATGTTCATATTAGAGTTAACCCTGCGTTCTTGGAATCACACTGAAGAGAACAAAAGGCGAACACTTCAAAAAAATGATATTGCTGCTGCAATCACAAGGACTGACATCTTTGATTTCTTGGTTGACATTGTGCCTCGTGAGGACTTGAAAGATGAAGTGCTTGCATCAATCCCAAGAGGAACAATGCCTGTTGCAGGGCCTGCTGATGCCCTTCCATATTGTTACATGCCGCCTCAGCATGCGTCCCAAGTTGGAGCTGCTGGTGTCATAATGGGTAAGCCTGTGATGGACCCAAACATGTATGCTCAGCAGTCTCACCCCTACATGGCACCACAAATGTGGCCACAGCCACCAGACCAACGACAGTCATCCCCAGAACATTAGCTGATGTGTTGTGGAAATTAAGGTGAAGTTTAGGCTCTCTTACTCCTTTTAATTATCTGTCTAAGGTTTGAATTAAATTTTATGTTGAAATGCGTATTTCAGTACGTTGCAGTAAAATATGATTCTGGAGGCCTTCAATTCCACTTTTCTTCTTTTTTCTTAATGGATTCTAAATGTTATTCTGTTGTAGACTATTCATAGTTAAAAAGCATACATATAGCCTTGAGAAATGATACCTGTGCAACAAATCTTACAACAAAGAGAGAGAAAAGGAGAAAAGTGGGAGGAGAGAGAAAAATTTGAAATGTAATAAATGATGATAGAGAGAGATAGACACATAAAATGATGTATAAATTATTGTAATAATTATTGTACATGTATCATATCTCTATAGCCTTTTGTACTACCGTCTTATAAACAAGCTTTGTCAAAACTTCAACAAAAATCTTTGTCTATTTATTTACTTGATCAGCTTAGGTGATCTTTATATTTTTACCTGTACTGTTATCGATCACAATTCTTTCAGTCTGATATTGCCTACATTTCCTGGCTTGCAGATAAACAGGCACCGGAATCAGTTGTGAATGTCAAATTGAATGGTTGGGAAGATCCATACTACATTGCGAGCAGAAGCTGTGGCTGATAGTTTACATGCAATGCAGACTATAAACATATGTAGATAATGTGCTAGGGAAAACTTAACCTTATCTTTGATTTAGCTGGATAAAATGGTATTTTTCATGTTTAAATTTACAGGTCATCAGATGATAATATTTATTTACTGGTGCATAGCAGGATTTTTACTTGAGTTTAAACTTGTCATGCGCCCAAAATATATCCCATCTTTTTCATTCACATTATTGGCTTCCTTCAATTCCTTGTTATACCTACCCATACCTATCTGTGGTTCGCTTTGATGGAAAATTGAGTTCACATGATTTGCGTATAAGTTGTGCAAGAACACATTTGCAGTTTTTTTATGATATGCACCATATTATTAATAATTCCGCCGACAAACTACATCGTTTTCTACACCATCACCCATTAGAATAAAAGGGGAGAAAGAAGGGTGTATGGAGGTTGAGCATTTTCACTACAAATGAATATTTCCAAACACACTTTTTAGTGTAGCACTTACAAAATTGTGATTTTTAATAAGTTTTAATAGATAATAAAGAGTGTGATAGATAAAAAGTGTGTTGTTATTATTTTTCTCAGTTAAATCAACACTGTTTTTCAATTAACAGTTAAAACATGTTTTACTTCATGGTCTTTTTGGCTTAAGAAGTCAAGGTTACCCAAAATATTTTTAAGGAAGCTAATAATTTGCCATTGGAAAATCACGGGTGATCATAAAATGGAAAATCATGTAAAGATAACGGCACTGAAAACATGGAAAAGGGGCCAATCAATCGAGGAAATAACGATAATTGCAAGTATGTGGTGCTCCCAACATGATGGTGAACCACGCATGGGTAGCTGGAAATAGACTACCAAGGTTAGGTCACCACCGAAAATGGAAAAGTTGAAGTAGCTGGTTCAGTTAGCTCAAGCCAGGTTAATCTTGGTCAATAATCACGCCATGGTACAGAGCGTGTATGTTAGTAGTATATCATTGAGTGAAAAAAAGAAATAGATACCACACAAAATTTTACCGCCCTTAATTCTAAATCTCATCTATTTGACATATTGCATAAATTTGGATCAATTTATATAAACTTCACTGGTGGAAGAAAAGGAAGGATCCTAATCTGAAAAAACTTTGCGATCGTGTATGTCTCCCTTTCATGACTATTCTTTATCAGTGCCAAAATCACCAGAAAATAGACGGGGTATCAACTGAGAAGGCAGCTGAAAGGAGTTGGAGAAATGCCCCCGTGGACAAAGCAAAAGTTATTTATTTGCCTTTCAGACTCCTTTCCAATTGCAGTTAATCCACGAATCAATACTTACATCATTTGAGACAACAAACCAATGTTGTTGTGACCATTAGCTTAACAGCATCATTTCAACTGAACTATGACCCATTGTCTTTGTAATCCTCTTATGCTTCATAACTTTTCTAGTCACATTGACATCTTCCCACTTGCCAGCCTTTGCATATATATTAGATAGAAGAACGTGGACTCCACTTTGACAAGGTTCGAGTTCTGTTAGTCGTACTTTCACTTGATTAGCAACACAAAATTTTTCATGAATCTGGCAGCCATTTAAAAGATCACCCCATATGGCAATATTTGGTTGTATGGCCATTGTCTCCATTAATCTTTCTGCTTCTCCGAAATGACCAGCTGGACTGAAAAGATCAACCATGCAACCATAATGCTCTCTTCCTGGCACTATACCGTACATCTCTGTCATTAGCCTAAAATGTTTTCAACCAGTCCAACATGACTACATGCGAATAAAACTCCAATGTAGGTAATATGATCAGGGACTAGAGAACTATCCTCTTGCATGGTTTGAAACATAATGCTTCATTTCCATCACCATGCATGGCTAAACCATTGATCATGCAAGTCCACATCACCACATCCCTTTTTTGCAAACTGCTAAAAATCTTCTGTGCACTTCCTAACCCACCTGTCTTGGCATACATGTCAAGAAGAGCAGTTGCAAGGGAAATGTCTGTCCCAATGCCGGTTTTCAACGGATAAGCATGAACAGTCCCAATGCCAGAGCACACAAATGGGCACAAACACTCAACACACTCAGAAAGGTAGCCTTATCAGGATAAATGCCACTCGTCCGCATATCAAAAAAGAGATCTAGCGCCTCTTATGTCTCTCATATTGATTGTATGCATTAATCATACTGTTCCAAGCAACAATGTTTCTCTGAGGCATTTTGTTGAACAGGTTTCTTGCTATCTTGAAGCTGCCACATTTGGCATACATTTTTTGCAGTTGCAAGAATGATGTTGCTATTAGATGTGGACATGAAGGGATCATAACCAGCCTTACGAATGTGCTGGTGCACCCATTGACCAGTATCAAAGTCTCTACTACGACCGCAGGCAATCAAAGCATTCACCATGGTGATTTCATTGGGTTCTACACCCCAATGGCTCATGTCTTTAAACACCTTCAAAGCTTCATATGGCTGATTATGGTTCACATACCCAGCAATCAAGCAAGTCCAAGCAACCACATTCCACTTGGGAATATTATCAAACACTTTGAGTCCTGAGTTCATATCTGCACATGACACATGCATATGCAGCAACCCGGTAGCAGTATAGGCATCAGCTTCAAACCCAGATTTCACTATGCAGCTATGAATGCATTTTCCACAATCTTGATCAGCAATTGCACAACATACTTTGAGTACAAACGGGAAAGTAAAATGATCTGGGGAATACCCATTTTCTATCATTTGTCTATACAGAAGCATAGACATTCTTGGATTGTGACTGTTAACAAAACCTCGTATCATGGAGTTCCAAATGTAAATGCTAGTGGTATCAATTTGGAGAAATACTAAGTCTGCATAATTGATGTCCCCAAATTCTGAATCTACACAGAAGTCAATAAGCTTGCTCAAGGGGATTATGCTTTTAATAGTTGGGGTTGTGACTATTAGCCCATGCAATTTTTTCAATTCCCTCATACTTTTGCATCTTGCTAACAGAGAGAGAATGGTGTTTTGATGTATCATCCTCAATTATTTGGTTAATGACAATTTCACTTACCTAGGCCTTATATTTTATTCTTTGCTATCATCTCTATTAAATCCATGAGGACCATGTTACTAATATCAGTTTCATTATTTAAACACAAATAGATTGACAGTGCATAGGATATTATATATAATTATTTTTTGTCTCAATTTTTATGTTTTTATGGTATGCACTCATCTAAAAAACACACTCCAAAAGTTAAAGGGAAAACAGCAACATTAATTTGTGTACTATTTTGATGTTCACAAGAGGTGGCATTTGAGTAGGATAGATATACGGAGTCTTATCCTCTCATGCCTTTTTTCCTTTGTTTTTTTTTCTTTCAGATTTGTAATGATTAGTGAATTAGGAAGGAAAACAGTCCCATAAAATAATTCATTGCATTCTTGGCATGCTTGATTCAAGATTACACCCTTTTGGGAAACTACCTACAATGAATAAATTGTTTCCATTTGACAGAAGCATGGGAATGAATACGGAAATAAATATCAGACATGGATATGTATTCATTCTCTATTATCTGACTGTAAATGCACTGGAAAATTGATCTGAAGTGTTCGATCTGGAAGCAGGCAAAAATGAATAAACTACCAGCCATGCATATTGATGATCATATCTGATTTGATTATTATCTGAATAAGTTACCATTCTTTGGCAAGTAAAACAGTGCACATATGCACTGTATAATAAATTATTAATTTTTATAAGCGATTTAAGAAAAATTGGAAAGAAAGAAAGCGAGAGAAAAATAAGAGGGAGATAAGAAAAAGAATAGTAAGTGAGATAATTTTTTAGTTATTTGATAGAAAAGAAAAGACAAGAAAGATAAATTTTTTATTTTCCTTAGTTTAGTTAGATAGAAAGTGAAGGAAAGGAAACCAAGAAATGTTTGGTCATAATTATTATATACATCTGAATTAAAAAAATGAATATTAATTAATATAATTTAAAAGTAAAAGATTAAGGTAGTTATATGTAGTTAATGTATATAATTTTTTATTAAATGTAATTATGAGGTGTTGCTAAAAAAATTATATTTTTATTGATGAAATTACATAATTATGATATATATATATATATATTGATTTGAATTAGTTAAGATAATTATGTTCAGTATATTTAATTATATATGATAATAATATTTATTTTAAACTAATGTAATTATATTAGTAAATTAATTAATATATATACTATATTTTTCTCCTAATTTTTTTTTAGATTTTTTACTTTTAATCTCTATTTTAAACTTTGACCATCCAAAGTCTTTAACTTTTTTTTTTTATTATTAGTCAAGGAGTCTGATAAACAGGTGTGAGTATTTTTTGTTGTTGTAAATTATGTTTTTAAACACTCATTTGTTTAGACTAATAAATGACGTTAGACTAATTGATGATGAGTTAAAAATAATTTATAAAAATAGTACACGTAATTATTTTGTCAGATTTCTTAATTAAGTCATTGGATTGTTGATGTCATCATTATATTATTAATTAAAATTGTTACTTGACAATAGTAATTAAAAGAAAAAATCCAAAAAAGTTTAGGAATAAAAAATACTAAACCTAATATGTAATTATGTATATTTGAATCAAATTTTTAGTATTATTTAATATAATTTAGAAAATAAAAATTAATATAATTATATGTAATTAATGTATACAATTTATTTTTATTTAATATAATTATTAAATGTTGCTAAAAATTTCTATTTTTATTGATAAAATTAAATAATTATATTAATTATGGTAATAAAAATAGAAAGGCAACATTTTCATCTATTTTTTAAAAGAAAACTAAAATATATATAAAAACTTGCTAATATATCCCTGACACTTGATTATGGCAATTGACACATGTTCATAAATCATTGGACAATGTTAGAGGAGACACTTAAACATGCTCATTACAACATGCACCGAGGAACAAAACTTACTGTAGAAGCTTTTAGATTTTTAACCAATTAGAAGTCCTTCTTAAGGAATCCATCTACAATCATTAAATTAATCATATATAAAAACAAAAACATAAAGAGAGCTAGGAACACACACTGTCAAACGCTTTAGTTGATTAAAATTTATTAAAAATAATAAAATCTATAATTAGATTTAGATGACATAAGTGCATATATTATTCTTTCTTAAACTTAAATATTTTTACCAGCAAGGAGAAATAATAACCAGCTCATACCCTTTGTGTTTAATTTTTCACAGATGAATCTTTATGAAATCAGTACGTGCCTCGGGCTTATATGGCACAAG
The DNA here is from genome assembly GCA_007407185.1 of Glycine tomentella. NCBI lineage: Eukaryota > Viridiplantae > Streptophyta > Magnoliopsida > Fabales > Fabaceae > Glycine > Glycine tomentella. Next base: position 724,533 of record PYAF01005891.1, read on the forward strand.
ACATAATTACATTTGCATTTCTGTAATTTGTCAGTTCCTATAGACAGGTAAGCCAAAGTTTGGATTCATAGAATGAAGTACTACTAAGAATCATTCCGTGTCCGAGTATTGTAACAGCAAATACACAGTTGGATGAGTAAAACCAGTTGCAATTGATACCATAACTGGCACTGCCAATAGAATGAAAACAAAATCCAATAAGGTAAGAACATAAACGTGAATGACTAGTGAGTTAGTCAGGAAATCCATGCACATTAGCAAAATATATAGAATGCAATGCACACTAAAGAGATTATATTATATATATTGGCCTATGTATTTCTCATATCATTTCATTTTATTGGTGTTACTGAGTGATCACATTTCCATTTGCTAGAGTAGAAAACTTGAAAGTGGGCATGGCCAATGTCACCGAGAGTAGCAAGAAGAGTACTCCAAGAACCAGTGATACGTGGCCATTGACAATCAAGCTTACAAACGATCGTATGCTCTGGGATAGCATCAAGATCTCACCTAAGGAGTTTGAAGAATTCATTCTAGGACAGATGAATGAAAGTAGCCGCAAATCTTTGGAGTCATGGATTCCGGTAAACATTCTGATTTATGATGTTGATAATTGTGAAACTTATGATGCTAAACTGTTCAAGAAAGAGTCATTTTGGTTTGATCCTATGCCTGTTTTTGGTGAAAAGCCAAAGAAGGGTGAATCCATGAAGGAGCCATCTTGTTACGGTTTGGAGAAGGCAAGGGAAGAGTTTGCTTATTCAATTGAGCCTTTTAGACACATCATAAGGAAAAGAGGTCTGAAATATGATCAAGAAATTGGACTTCGCTATTGTGGTGGCCAAGTGATTGTAGCATTCGAGTTTTCGGTTCTGCAGTCCTCACTTTCGGAATTTCGTTGCTTTAAACTTTAGAGTCTAGACTAGGTTAATTATGTGACTTTGTATTGAGGTAAGCATAGGTGATGAAGCACATTGCAAGAGTTTGTATTGATTTCGTATGATCAACTTATCATTATCTATAGTATTTTCGCAGTGTTTTCTGACTCGGTGCTACGAAGAAATCCATAAATTTTGCACACCTCACACCTGCATAGTTTCATATTCATACGTGTGCTTTTGGTTACAATTTCTATCCATGTTTTTTTTTTTTACAATTTATGCCCTATTTTCTAAAGCGTCCTCTGCACGTACGGTAAAAAAATGTCTAATCCGAATATTTATATATACAAAAAATTAAATCATGTAATCCCTTGTATGATTAAATTAAAAAATCTTCATTTTGATTTTTATAAAAAAAAACCATTTAGGAGTCGATATATGCAATATAGCATAGTTATAACAATATTCAAAATGTTTCTGAAGAAAAAATTTTACATACAAAAAGATAAAGGTTAGGGTGGGAGATTGAAATAAGTCTCCCACCTTAGAAAATATGAAGGAAAAACTTTACATACAAAAGATAAAGATTAGAGTGAACACATACTGACATGCGCAATAGTTACATAATGCTCTTTGCAAATATAAGATCTTCTTTTAATTTCATTGAATATTTGATGAATAAAGATAGTATCGCCGTATTGGACAGCGAGGTGGAGAGGGAAGATCCTTGTTAGATATGGAGAGGAAAGGGTGGGCATTTGAGGGTTGGAGGGAGATTAGGCGGCGCAAGAGAAGGTGTGGTGCTAGGGTTTTTAGGAAATTGAAAAAGAGAAAGAAAAAAAAGAAAAGAAGAAAATATCACAACCATCCATTTAAAAGTATCAAAGATGAATTTTTAATGGTGAGACATAATATGCTCTCCCATCTATCCATTGTTGCTTAGAAAAACTCAATGTTTTGATATATGTGAAAAAAGTTTATAAATTGATCTTTATTATTTATAGAAATTATGATGATGTTAGATTTGTTTTATACATTTATTTTGCCATGTGTAATGTAAAAAATATATTTACTTTATATATTAGACAAATATTTTTAAAGTATATAAATTGTATTGCAATTCAAAATTCTAATAAATAGTTTTTTAACATATAAATTATATTTTAGATTTATGGTAATATAATTTATATTGTGATACAATTTTATTTTTAATTATTTTATTGATAATTTTTTAAAAATATTGTAATTTAATTTTAAAATAATGATGAAAATTATACATTCAAAGATATAAGAAGTTAAGAAAAAACCTATGAAAATGCTTTAGTTAAGTGAAATTTTCTAAAAACACTCTCGTTGTAGAGTTTATAGATATCTTAAAATTTTCAAAAATAAAATGTATAGAAGTATCTTTATTGATAGAATATTTATACAAAAGTTATTTCCTTTAATGTAGAGTTTACAAATATCTCTGGACACAATCATTTCCAAATTACTATTATTATTGACGGCAAAATCTTCCCCCCGAATATTTTGCATAATCATGACTAATATTTAACTTCAAGATTATTAATTAATTTGAAATAATCCCATGATAATAGATTCATACATTCAGTGGAAACAATTTAACTATGAGAAATAATTTAATTTACAATAAAAGGTAATACTCGTAGTTATTAAAAAAATGCGAAATTCCAAAAGAAAAAAAATACGGTATGATTTGGGATTTATTTAAGATCATCTTATTTTTATTATATTTTGGGCTTGTTTTAGAAACCTTAGTTATGAAAATGTCAGAAACTTTTAGAAAGACTTTTATCACCTTCGTCTTTCTTGTGATAGTTGGGGTTTTCTGTATTTTTTCTGTTTAATTTAATTACCAAGAAATTAAAAAAAGTTTAACCATTCAAATTTGTTAATAACTATAACTATTTTTTTTTACGTAAAAAACACATCTATGAACCAATGATACATCCTAAGAATAAGGCTGATGATAATTGGGCTAGAGTTTCACACAATTGAATTTTCATTATTTTAATTTTGTCTACTGTTTAGTTTGTTATTCATTTTCTAATTTTGATTTCCTACTCATAAACTGTGTTTTCCCTTTCTTGTTGCTTTTTATACACATTTTAATTAAGCTCTATTTAAAGTATAAAAAATGGTATAAAACGTGCACCTCGACTGGAGGATACATTTAATATTTATCCTCAAGGGCCAAGGCCTTAGCTAAGTAGAATGTAATTTTTTAGAATTTTTTAAAATGTAAACTAGTGAAATGTTGAAGTAATCTAACCAGTAATTACTTCTTTATATAACACATTCAAACGTAGTTTAAACTATTTGCCTCTCATAAAAATAAAACCTTATATTAAATCTATGTTTTTAAGTACTTCAATGTAACTTGAGTCAGAATAACTTCATGTTAATCGATTGATGTCATCGATCGACGACTGAGCCCCCATTGCATAAAGTGGGTACAGTAGTTAATTTTTTCAATTGAAAATAAATTTCAAATATAAAATGACTAATATACCCCTTTTGTAAAATGATTACTGAGCGAGCCCCCATTGCCTCCTTCCCTCCAGTTCCAAGTTCCAACCATGATGTCCCCTCCTTCTCCGATGCGTAACCCCTGCCTTTACTTTTTCTGAACCAATTTTTTATGCAAGGGAACAAAACACAAGACACCATTTTCGCCTTTTCAATTGGGGAGTCCGACACGGTGGTGCCACTGAGGTCGAAAAGGAACAAGGTGACGACGATTCGATTGTTGAGGATGAAGGGTGTTTCGGACATTCTTTATTGTAATTTTTTTAATTAAATAAATAAAACTATTACAAAATTATATCCAACTATTAAAGTGATGGAGCATGCATGAACCATTTGAAAAACTTGAAAAACGTCGTGGTTCATCTATGGACCATTTAACTTATGGGTCCACGACGCAGATTACATTAAACTGCGGAGAAAGAAGAACGAAGCAATGAATTGAGATTCAGGAGGGAATGGTGGGTGAGTGAGAGATAAGAGATAATAATAGAAAATAGAATGGAGGTTAAATCCAGAGCTCCGGGGAAAATTATCTTGACCGGCGAACATGCTGTGGTTGCCTCTTCCATTGACTTATACTGTAAGTTTCTCTCCGCTTCTCCACTCCTTCAGGTATGTTTTATGAATTGCGTGAGTGATGTCGTTTGAGGTTGAGATTCTGATTTGATTAGGATTGATTTGTGTAATAGACGACGAAGATTCGTTGAGACTGCAGCTGAAGGAGACGGCGTTGGAGTTCTTGTGGCCAATCACCAGAATAAGAGCATCCTTTCCTGAATCCGCCGCTCAGCTATCTTCCACGCCAACCTCATGCTCTGTGGAGAATGCCAAGGCAATTGCCGCACTCGTTCAACACCTTAATATTCCAGAGCCCAAATTTGAACTCGCCTCTGCTGTTTCCGCCTTTCTCTGGCTATACTCTTCCATTCAAGGGTCCCAAATCTCTATCCATTTTTTCTTCTATTTCAGAATTCAAATCCTTCTCTCTCTGTGTTTTATTCATGTATTATTGTTTTGGTCTTTCTGTAGTTTTAAGCCTGCTACTGTGGTTGTCACTTCTGAACATCCTCTGGGTTCAGGATTGGGTTCGTCGGCGTCGTTTTGTATGGCGCTGGCGGCCGCCTTGTTGGCTTATACTGACTCGGTCTCTTTGGATGTCAACCATCAAGGATGGCTCTCATTTGGGGAGAAGGATCTTGAGTTGGTAAATCAATGGGCTTTTGAAGGGGAGAAGATCATTCATGGAAAGCCCTCTGGGATTGACAACACAGTAAGCGCATACAGTACGCCACTGCCGTTTTATATTATATTGAACATGTCTTTCTGCATTTTTCTTGTTACTGATGATTACAATTTTAATCTTTTTGTATGCCTAGATTCAAATGGAATATAATTGGTGGGTTCTTGTCTCTTTGTGTAATAAGGGGGTTTGGAGAGGATGAATAATTATTTATTTTTTGGTGGTTAAGGAAAGCTATGGAAACAAGCTGTATTTCTCTTTTACTTGGTCTGTTAATAGTCTAACCCAGAATTAATTAGAATCGATGTGGCCCTTGGAGAAATAATTTAATGTCATGACCTACTGGTTTGTGCTAGTGAATTGAGAAATATACAATAGTGTTTGTTTGGTGGGAGATATATCATGTTAAAATTGTGATTTGTTTTGAATGTTTAATCATCGTGTACTTTGTTTGCATATGTAAGTTACTGTAGTTCACTCTATTGTTACCACCGTTATCAGGTAACATTATCAGCTTCAAGTTGGGTAACTTGACGCATATGAAGTCAAGTGTGCCACTTAAAATGCTCATTACTAACACCAAAGTAGGGAGAAACACAAAAGCATTGGTGGCTGGTGTTGGAGAGAGGATGCTAAGGCATCCAGATATAATGGCTTTTGTGTTTAGTGCTGTTGATTCTATTAGCAATGAATTGACTTCCATTCTCAAGTCACCTACACCAGATGAGCTCTCTGTAACTGAGAAAGAAGAGAAGATAGAAGAACTAATGGAGATGAATCAAGGTCTGCTCCAATCTATGGGGGTCAGTCATGCTACAATAGAAACTGTTCTTCAAACAACATTGAAGTATAAGTTAGCCTCCAAATTAACAGGAGCTGGTGGTGGGGGTTGTGTTCTGACACTGCTTCCAACATGTATCCTCTTTACTTACTGTTCTCTTCTTTGTGCTTCTAATGTTTTCCATTATATCTCTGGTTTTCTTCTTTTTTGTTTGCTTTGCATGGGAGGTGAGGGAAAATATAGTTCTATACTATCATACTCTTACCATATACAAATAAAACCATTAAGTTTAAGTATTCAGACTAATGATAACTTAATCAGTACATTTTTTTACAAACTTCAAGCATTTTCCCTCTCCTTCAAATCCTCTAAATATTGAGGTGCGACAAAAATATTAGGGTAGGGGTTTTTACCTCCTTATTTCCCCTGCCCTCAGTTTCATTCCCCTCCAAAAAAAAAAAAAAGACACTATGTTACTTTCTGCCAAAAGGGTTTTCCTGGAAGTTCTGATATTTATGTGCTACCTGGTTAAATATGCATGCAGATTGTGTATCTATACACAAGGCATTTCTAAAACCCTAAATAGGCCTATTTTGGATTAACTTTTAGCTTATAGGAGTTTTTCAATTGAACGAGGGAGCTCATAAATTTGAATTAGGTGATGAGAGAACTTATGGAGAGGTTAAATGAGGAAGTTTCTAAAAAAGTTAAGGATCGTAACTATTTATTCAGAAATTTATCAATAAGTGCATGAGGTGCACAAGTGCTAGTTGAAATTTAAACGAGGAAACTTGATTTGTTTTATTTTTATATCTTGCCAGTGCTTGTTAAGATATATATAGGAACACTCTACGCATTCATCTATTTTATCTGTCTGACTCACTTTTGCTCCCCGCAATGTCAATCTACTTCAAATATCACAAATTTTCTTTCTCTAGATACTCTATAGGTAATTAAAATACAATTTTCTGGTAATGGATAACTTATCGTCTTTATAATAATAGAAACCAAAACTTTTCCCTACTCCCTGTTGCTCATCATGATTTTATAGCTTTTAAGTATCTTTAATACATTGTTTAATCTCAGTTTCTTGTATCCCTTCCTTCACTTGCTTTAATCAGTGCTATCAGGCACTGTTGTTGACGAAGTAGTTGCTGAACTGGAGTCATGCGGTTCCAATGTTTCATTGCCGGAATTGGCGGGGGAGGTGTTGAAATTAACTTTGGGATGTCATCTTGATTTTCTTTTACTATTATTTTACCAAGGACTGACATCAATAATCACAGCAGCAAATCCTCAAATAATCAGCATAAAAATACATGCTTCCCTTTTTGCATCTTGTGTGTCAATCTGTTACTTTTCCTTTACTATTTTTGAATCAATTTAAGCATTTTCTTATTCTGAAAGAAATTGGATAATATAAAGTGGCCTTACACATTGTAAGGAATCTGACTTTTCATTCCAAAACAAAACATACAGAAATTCAAGTATTAGGTGCTTAATAAAACGATAGTCAAGAACAAATAGTAGTCAGATAATGATTATGGTTCTTTAGTAATTTCTAGCCACATGTAATTTGTGGTAATTGAAACTTATGTGATAGTTTCAATTGTTCCATTACACATACGCACACACCGCATCAGGTCTCCAAGGTGAACAGCCTCTGGTCGATGGAACAATGTAAGCAAGGGAAGTCGGCAAAATGGATCCGTAACCTCGGGAAAAGGATTGGCTCTGAACACACACCAGTCTCGAGTATCATTTATCATTCATCAAGTGTTCACAATGATTCCACCTCAAAGAAAAGAAAAGAAAAATGAAAGAGTGAGAAAACCCCAACAAGGAACAAACGTGTGATTGTGGTGCAATATAGTGTAAATTACCGATGGGGTGGAGGACTTGGCCTGTTATATAAGAGGAGCAGATGTTGCTAGCAAGAAACACATAGGACGGAGCAACTTCAATTGGCTGCCCAGCTCTCTTCATTGCCGTCACATCCGAACCTAACCCAACTATTTCTTCCACCCTCAAACTAGCTACTTGTAACGGAGTCCAGATGGGTCCAGGTGCAACCCCGTTCACTCTTATTCCCTTGCTCACAAGCTGAAGCGCCAGGGACCGACTAAACCCAACAATGGCACCCTTCGTGGAACTGTAGTCCACTAGTGTCGCCAACCCCACGTATGCAGTCACTGATGTCGTGTTTATAATGCTGCTTCCTTGCTTCATGTGCTTCAGTGCATGCCTATATATTATAAATAAATAGGTCAGTTTAACTAATTATATCTATATCAATGGATCGACATAATTGCCTACTTTAATGTAATGAAAAAACATCAAATCAATTAATATATTCAAGTGAAGGAGGGGTTTATGTGAAGTGTTACTTACTTGGTCATGAAGAAGTAGGAGAAGATATTAGTTCGGAAGACCTTTTCGAGTGTTGGATCGTCAATCTCTTCCAGTGAATCTCTCTCGTATTGCACGGCTGCATTGTTGACCAGAATGTCAATGCGGCCATAAGCCTTGATGACCTCATCCACCACTCTCTTGCAATTCTCTTCATAACCCAAGTCATCAACAGGTATAGCCATTGGATCTTTGGCATCTTCAGTCTTATCCTTTCTTATAATCTCAAGCGTGTCACTCGCGTCCCTGTCCTCTTGCCCCTTCACGTAGGTGAAGATCACAGTAGCACCCTCTAATGAAAACAAGTTGCACACTGCTCGTCCAATTCCAGAATCACCCCCGGTTACTACAGCTATCTTTCCCTGACAATAAATATATATATATATATATATATATAACTGATTATTAATTAGATACTGAAGGGAAAAAAAAGGTAACTATAGATAACAGGAGGTAGTTAATATGCTATATTAAATGTGAGGATGTACTTGAAGTTGATTTGATGGATTGTAATCGGGACTGCTGTATTGAGGTGGTGGATTCATGAGATATTCTTTGCCAGGCTGTGTGTATTGCTTCTGAGGGGGAAACTGGTTTTCACCAGAGGCCATATTCTTGTTTGGGAATCACAAAGATGGCTGAAAATGTGGTTTTTTAGTTAGTCTTGAGGTGGAAGTGGAAGTTGATTTTGAATAGAAAGGAAGACATAGCGATGCTTTATATAACACGTTACCTTGTTGATAGCCAGGTTCGTGATGGAATATAATACACGTAGGTCGTAGGTTCGTGCATGTTTTACGAAAACTTTTTCGTACAAAACATTTTCTAGTTCTAGATAAAATAGCATGTTCTTCTGATTATTGATTAACTGAGAGTATCACGTGGTGAGAATTGGCAGAAGGAGGAAGCGCTGACGTGTCGTGTGAGATTCTTGTACGGGAAAGGGTACACTCACAATCTCACATTACTGGATCTTATTTTGTGACACATGGTTATTTGGCTTGGGCGCCTTCCTTGTTAGTTTTGGACATGCTTATTAATTTTGAGAAAATTGTTGCGATATCTTTTATTAATTGGGTTCCGTTTTTCATTTGGAAAACTATTCTAGTAATTATTAGCAGACTATAGTGTGTACGAAATCAGTTATACAATTATATCCAAGCATGACTTCCTCTTAGTGTCTTGTAATCCCTTCTTTGACATGCATGCTTTAGTCAGTGCTATCTGGAGTCATGCATGCGGGTTCCACTGTTTCATTGCCGGAATTGGCGGGGGAGGTGTTGAAATTAATTTTGGGGTGTCATCTTGATTTTCTATATGTATCAGATCCTCAAATATATGCTTAATTCCCTTTTTACATCTTGTGCATCAATATGTGCTTAATCAAATATATGCTTAATCAATCCTGAACGGAAATAGGAGGATATAAACCAATTACCCATTTAATTGTATGTTCTATGTAGCCTAGCTATTTTGTGTTTTTGTTTGGTGGATAACCCACCCAATTATATTGTTATACTTGTGAGAGATGAATCAGATTCATTTTACTGAATCAGGGAAGTAAAAAAAAAAAACAAAAACAGATCCTTTGTATAAAATAGAAGGAGTTGGAAATATGGTAAACTACTGGAAAAATGGAAATTAGCGATGAAATAAATCCGTCACTAAGTTATTCGTGATGGATTTTGTGACGAAGTCAAAACTCATCTCAAAAACTTGCATTGCAAAAATTTATTGAGGGATATTAAGTTCTGTCACAAATTTAGAGAGTTTATTTCGTCACAAACATAAAAAAAAAAATATGTCACTACCTACTTAAAAATGGTGAACAATATTAATTAATAAATAATGTTCTCTAACAAAAATTAGTTATTATCAAAGTCAATAAATATTTCGCACAAACATATATTGGGGGGGGGGGGGGGGGTGAATTAAGAAATAAATTATCTTGATTGTAGCTGGTGGTTTTCCATAAAAAGAGGCATGATCATGACCCAAAGACATGGCTTAATGACAAAGTCATGTCCATATTTGACTAGGTGTAAACCCGATGGGTGGCAAAACAAATCAACTCACTCCTAACCTACTTTAACTTGCCATCAATCCTAGAGAATAAGATTAGTCTTGTAGTGAAGGGAGAAACGAAGGGAGAAGAAAGGTCATGAGTCCGTATGCCCTCACTAGCAAAAACTTACAATATTAATAACTAACATTTGTTGATAAAATTTTTTTATCATCATCTCATGTAAAAAATTCGTAATAAAATAAAAATCTAATACAACATTAAGAAATTCTAATTTGTTTCTTTTTAACACAAAACTCATTTTATTTTATATACATTTACATATTATTTATTTTAAATATATAAAAATATATAATTATTTATATAAGCATTAAATATTGGCAGGTTAAAGAATGGGTTAAGTAGATTAAATTGACAATAAGGAGAGATGATTGTTTTTTATCTGCACAAGAAAGCCCTCTCAAAATAGATGATAAGATGCATACGAAATCAACACCCCTTATACATTACACTTTCATTCCTTAATTGTTTGAAAAACATTACATATAAGGAAAGCTCTTGTAATTTTTTTTAAAAAAAGGAATATTTGTATAATTTCACGAAACCACAAAGATGATTAGTAAAATTTAATTTTAATAAAAACATGCCTCAAAATTAATCAATTCATACTTATTTTTATAGAAAATAGGCGACATTGCACCAAAGGCAAAATGAAAAAAAAGGATAAAACTTTGATGTATCTTCTAAGATTCATTTTTGAATTTTTATTTCTAAATTACAATTTACTTTATATTTTAATATTTAAATTTTTATTTATCTAATAATTTAAAGTATGTATTTTGTGAAATTTTAAATATCTAATTAAAATAATTGAATTTAATTAATTATTTTAATTTTTAACTAAGATTTATTAAATTAATAAAAACCGATCAAATAATATAACATTTCATAAATTTATATTATTATAAATATATTCGGATATATAACTATCCATAAATTTTTTTAAAAAAATTAGAGAGTGATTGATTCAACACTACACTACATACTCTCCCAAATGTAATTTAAAAAATTGTGAAGAATTTGTGACAGATTATTTTTGGGATTCTATCACAAAATCCCTCGTTAAATATTTTAAATCATTTTGTGATTTAATTTAAGAGTGGACGAATTTGAGAGTGGCGGCTTTCTTAGAGAGGGAAATCATTCATTAATAATTATGTCACAAATTAACTTAATTAAGCCCGTCGCAAATGTCGTCTCTGTTAGAGAGGGAAAATATTCCATCTCTACGATCCATCACCATTTTTAATTTTTCATTGTTTAAATGAAGTAGATCATTGTATTATTATCAATTTGAAAGATAAATAATGTAAATATGACAAGTGTGGATTAATAAACATCAAGAGATCATGTTTGAAGACATAAATGAAAAGTCTTCAAGTATTGCAGTAAAAAAAAAAAAGTCTTCAATTAGATGCTAATTACAACGATAGTTAAAGGGATAAAAAATGATAATGAAGAACAAATAGTAATCAAATAATGATGATGCTTCTCGAGTAATTTCTAGCCACATGTAATTTGTGGCTTTTGAAACTTGTGTGATAGTTTCAGTTATTTCATTTGATCCAATTTTTTTTTCTTATTCTCTTTTTAAATTTTAATTTCTAGAGAAATTATATGGTGTTTTATTCCTATTGGTAAAAAGTAGTGACAATTCTCTCAACAATTTATAGAATAATTGCAATTATTATTTATTCTTTCTAATATAATCTATCTTTCACTTATACGTAAATGTAACTTATATTAATTAAATGAATTAAAAAAATATTTTTTATTTTAATTTATTTTAATCATATATCGAATTATGTTTATCTTTGAATATAAAGATAAATGTATTTGAGTTTCCACACGATTTTATGTAATTGTGTGTGGTATTTTTAGTGGATGAATGTTAACTGATCGAGAACCTCAAGTGACAGAAGTTCTAAAAACCACACTCAATTTTGTCATATAAAAGTAGTTACATAGTTTTTTTTATATATAAATCGCAGTGGCAGTGGCAACCGCATCAGAGACTGCAATAGAGGTCTGCGATTACCGTATCTGTCCGCAACAAATATACAATAGACTTGGTTTAAAACCTTGCTTAGAAATATATTACAAGTAGTGCATTTTATTGGCTTAATACGTTTGAAAGCAATACTTATGCTTCCTTTGAACTAGAATCTTCATCCAGACATATATATATATATATATATATATATATATATATGTAATATATATATATATACATACATACATATACATATATATATATATATATATATATATATATATATTCATTCATACATTTATATCGATCGATACTTTGTTAACTGGCATTCGTAACATAGTGTTTACGTAGACAAGACCACAATAACATTACATATATATAGCAGTCTCGATTAATGAGTATCATTTATCCTTCAATTCATCAAGCATTCACAATGATTCCACCTGAAAATTAAGATAAAAAAAGTGAAAATAAAAAGAGTCAGAAACTAAAACCAAAGAACACCACATCGGTTATGTTATGAATATATATATATATATATATGTGTGTGTGTGTGTATGACCATTGGGGTGGAGGACTTGGCCAGTTATGTAAGAGGAGCAATATGTTGCTAGCAAGAAACACGTAAGAGGGAGCGACTTCCATAGGTTGGCCAGCTCTCTTCATTGGCACATCTGAACCAAATCCAACAATTGTTTCCTCCTTCATTGTTGCTACTATTAACGGAGTCCAGATATTAGTTCGGAAGACCCTCTCGAGTCTTGCATCATCAATAACTTCCAGTGAATCACTCTCGTACTGCTCAGCTGCATTGTTGACCAGAATGTCAATGCGGCCATAAGCCTTGATAACTTCGTCCACCACTTTCTTGCAATTCTCTTCATAACCCACGTCAACAGGTATAGCCATTGGATCTTTGGCATCTTCAGTCTTGGCCTTTTTTAATAATCTCAAGCGTGTCACTCGCGTCCCTGTCCTCTTGCCCCTTCACGTAGGTGAAGATGACACTAGCACCTTACAATGAAAACAAGTTGCACACGGCTCGTCCAATTACTACGGCCACCTACGGATCAAGAAAAATAATCAAGGAGACACCAATGGTGCTGTACATTTAGTGGTCGGAAGTAGTGTCTCCGAAAATTTTTTTTCAATTTTTTTTAAAGGAACAAACAATTATAAATCATAATCTAAAGAAACAAATAAATAATTAGACCAAATTACTGATCTGGATTTAATAGAACAATGAAAATAATTCATTGACCAAATTACTATTTAGTTAATTTTTACCTAATTTAGAATTTTGGACAATACTGTGTCAATACATATACATTATCGTGTCTTTGGTTGATTCTGCATTTTGCATGTGGTACCTAGCTTTGTTCCAGAAGCCTATTGTATCCCACACACTTTTTACTTTATCACAATTGAAAATAAAAACATGTTACTCATTCTTTAGGTTGCTCTCACAGTATGCATACAAGTTAATGCAAGGAAACTCCCTTTTGTTGAAGACGTATTCGTGTAAGGAGGTAGCCGCAAAGAATGTGAAGGAGAAAATGTTTTACTATAGGTGGGATTTGCAATTTCCAAAGTGTGTTCCAATTTCCTCTAACTTTGAAAGTATCTTTACATATCATTTTCTCCATCAAAATGCGGTAGACGGATTTAAGAGTCTAAATTCCAGTTGCACTAGCTTTTCATATGGGGAGGTCATTCTCGTGTGTTAATGAAGAACATCATCTGGTAATTTATCTTGAAAATTTAAGGGGAACACTGTCCCCTAATCTTGAACCTAGATCCGTCCATGACTACAACTATCTTACTCTGAAAAACAAAATTATATATATATATATATATATATATATATATATATATATAGAAAACTGATTAATTAGATGTTGAAGGAAATAAAAATACTTATAAATAATTAAATATAATGTAATGTTATATATTTACTTGAAGTTTATTTGATGGCTTGTATTGGGAGCTGTTGTATTGGGGTGGTGGATTCATGAGGTACTCTTTGCCAGGTTGAGTGTCTTGCTTCTGAGGGGGGAAGTTGTTTTCACCGGAAGCCATTCTCGTGAACGATACAAGCTTAATTTTGGGAATCACAATTTAAGATGGCTGAAAAACTGGTTTTTTTGAATAGCAAGCAGGACAAGGAGAGAGGTGCTTTATAACGTAAATACTTGACCTTGTTGAACAAAGTGTTAAGGATGTAGGGTAAGTGCGTGCGCGATGGCGATAGAATGCAGATGGATACACAAGTTCGTCTGATTATTTATTGAACGTGCCACGTGGCAACAATTGGCATAAGCAGATGCTGACGTGTCGTGTTGGTAGGAAATTATGGAGGGAAGAATACTGGACCTTATTCTGTGACAGACATATATGGTCATGTTATCCTTTTTATTCGGCTTTCCTTTCTTGTTAGTTTAGGACACGGTTATCCTTAGTTACGTTTGGGACAACTGTCGATCACATGTGCTTTCAATTATTGTAAGTGAAACAAACCTGCTATAATTTCTAAAACATTTCACAAGAATACTTAGAACAATAAATTTCTTTAAAAATACTTTTAAGAGAAAAAAATAATTCTTTTATAAATTAAAATTAGCTCTCACTAATTTATTTATAGATATTTTTTCATGTTTTAGAGAAATTATATGAGATAATTTTTACAAATTAATTAATAAAAAAATAATTTTAGTTTATGTAATAGTTTATTTTATTTTATTGTTACTTTTTCTATAAAAATATTTCTAAAAAAATATTATATCCAAACAAGTACTTAATCATGAATTAACACAGAAAAAACGTAAAAAACACTTACTTGAAAATGCATACGCCCATGTGCTCCAAATTCTCGGCCATTTGTGCCAGTAACAAAATCATATATTATTTTTATCAATAAATATTAATTATTAATTTTTGTTCATATGAGATTTAAATTTGTGATTTTCTTTCAACGTTAGACTAATCTTATATGTTTTAACAAAACCATCTACTTGCTACATAGAGTGATTCAGTTGAGATTTCTTTTCTTTCTCTTACCAGCATTTGAACACGATTATACCAGTGGTTTGAAAAATTTTAGTTCCATCATGACCATAAAAACCAGAAAATGCCAGTGATCAAGTTGAGATGGAACCAAAAGAAATGTCAAAATATATAGTTGGAGACCAACCTATAAGACGACCAAACTAGACTTGTATTGTGACCAACTATATCAATTTTTTATATATAAGATATTTATGTTATTATCTCAAATAAATCAAACTCGTTATAAATGATCTATTTACTTTGTCTCTCATTATAATTTTATTAACGTATATATTCATATTTAGTATATGAATATCTAATTATAATTTGTTAACACACCAATATTAACAAATTTCATTAGTATTTATTAGCATATATATCATTATTTTTAATGAGTACGTTGAACACTTATATTAAAGAAACAAAAATATATGTACGTTAACAAATTATTTATATATATATATATATATATTTCTTTTCACTTTCTATTCAATAAAATAAATTAAAAAGTTATCTCACTTTTTATTTTTATTTATTTCTTTTCAATTCACATTTTATTCTTCGAACAAATATACCATAATAAGAGTAAATGTGGTGTTGATGGGTAGTGGTAGCTGATGATGGAGATGGAAAACGGAGGGATAATAATGTTGTTACAATAATTGATTTTAGCGAGAATTGGCAGAAGGATGTCTTGACGTGTTGTGTCGATTTCTTGCACCGGAGAAAGAATTTTAGAAATCTCCTTCGGATCAAAGTCACAAACTGAATCGAACTCGTTACAATTGACGTACGTGTCATCGTGTCACAAATTCTAAGATTAATGCAGAACAGTAGGAGGCTCATCGATCACAGAGAAGAAATTGAAAATAAGGGAATTATGTTTGGTATATTATTGTATATGAATTAATTAATCAATTTAGAGTTAATATTATATGTGAACAAACATTAATTTAGTAGATAAGAATACATAAATATGTTTGATTTTCACTACCAATATCAAAATTTTATTGATAAATAAATTTTATCTTAGCTTTTAAAATTAAATCCACCTAAACTTTTCATAATCATAATAAATGTTTATGATCATATAAATAATTTAAATCCATGTAATAAATATCATTTTTAAAATAATTATTTTAAAAAAAAAACGACCCATCTTATCATATATCAATTTATAATTGGATGAAAAAGTAAAATATTGTTACACTATAAACACATTATAATTAAATTCATTAACTTGTATATGATCTAAGTAGGAAGAACAAGAACAAAGAAATAGGTGGTTTGGACTCTGGATTTTGCTCGGTACAGCTGTATGCAGTTGATTAATATATTATGAGAACTAATTAACTGATAAGCAGTTGATTAATTTAATGAGAACTAACCAGATCACGGATTAAGTTGTCACCTTGCATGTCCGCCACGTGGAAGATCAAGAACTTGAAACTTGTAACTACTTTAGGCACCAATTCTTGCTACTCCATCTCTTAAATCAGAGTCTAATTCTTCAATAGGTGTTTTCCTTTGAGATTCAAACTCACCATGGTGGACGTTTTCAAACTTTGCATCTTCCTTCTTGCACTCTTCTGTGCTTTCCTAGTCTTTTCTAATCCAGTTCTGTGTAGTGGTACTTTCTCGATCTATCTGCACATCTCCTTCCCTCACACATGCACTCTCATCTCATCTGTTTAATTCTGTGATTTCTTTCCATATTCTATATCTCTTTTGAAGTATATTAGTGAAAATTTTAATCAAACTGCATGAATAGCTTAAGGGCTTTGATTATCGTGCATATTTCGTGCAATATCAACTATTTCAACTAGGCTAGGCTCATGTTGGTCTTAAATTTACACCCATTAATCTAGGCCCCTTGCACTCTACAAATTTACGCACGCATGAACAATGACCATTCAATCTATTTCCATTATATATATAGTATGTTTTTCTTCGTTGTAATCCCTTCATACTTATAAACATGTGATTTGCGCTTGATGAAACTTTTCCGTGGATCTCATATTACATATATAGTCCATTGACATTGTCGGTTCATTGTATAACAAATGCAATTAATTTGCTTTGGGGTCCCTTACTAGTTTTCCTACATTATTCTTTCCTCCGTCTGTCTTAATTACAATACTCTTTAAACTAATTTACTTTTCCTTCAGAAAAGTAGTTAATTTAATTTATCACATTAAATATGTCAATTATTTATATTTATTTCATTTCAAAATTACATTTTTTTCTTATTTCTCTGTCCACTTAATTCTTTTTTATTAATGTTAATACATCTAAAAATTAAAAAATGATCTTATAAAAAGAATAAATAAATTTCTGAAAATGATTTTATACTTAGGAACAGAAAAAATAACAGGATTAACGGTGTTGTTGGTTCTTATAAGATTGTCAATTGTTGGTTTTTGCCTTTTAACTTTTAATACTCTTTACTTTTTGTTCCGCACTTTCTAACCAAAAACCATGGACATGGAACAAAATAACCAAAAATTGTCAAATTTATGGAACATAAACACCATTAACCCTTACTATATAATGTAAGGATCTTATATATACATGGGTTGTTTTGATTAGATAAGGAGGACAGTGTATTCAAGGGAATCAACAGCTACAGGCAGACACGGAACCTGGCACCCCTGAACCAAGTTTCAAAGGCAACATGTTTGGCTGATGAGGTTGCAGAAGAAATAGAGAACAAGCCCTGTGAAAACGTGAATCAATACTACCCTTCATCTGTTCCTGGTAGTGGGAACCTCAAAATCCCAAACTTGCAGAAGCATATAGATAAATGTGACATTAACTTCAACACCACTACAGATGGAGTCATTCTTCCCGTTTGTGTCTCAAAATTGGAACCAACCATTGTGCTCTCCAATTACACTCATTCTGATCGCTACGCACAGTTTCTCAACAATTCCAAGTACACAGGTGCAGGGCTTGGTTCTGAGGATGATTGGATGGTTCTTGTTCTCACCACCAACTCTACCACTGGAAGTTTCTCTGCTGCTGCAACTTCTGTTCGTGCTAATGCTGCTTCTGTGGAGTTCTTGCTCTTTGCTTTGCTGCTTGTGCTCATCAACTACCATGATTGAGTGCTTTTGTCTTTCTTCTAATAGCTTCATTGTGTGGAGTGTGGACACTTTCGTTTCATTCCTTCTCTTGTGTAAATGTAGTGCGTTCTGGAACTCACGGAAAGAGGCTTTTAAGGGGCGAGATTTGCCTTGGGTTCGCTTTCCGGGAACTTAATTTGGAGTTAATCTGTGCTGTTAAATTTGTTATTTATCTCACTCTTCTCTAATTTCTCAAATGCCAATATCAGCTTTGAATGGTTTAAGAAAATGATCAGTGTCATCTTATTTATCTTCGGCCCGTGTCAGATTAAAGGATTTTTTTTTTTTTAAAAAGGAAGAGATAAAATTCGGAGATGTGATGACTTAGATCGTATGTGACAAGAATAGGTACTGTAGTCCGTTTCGGCTGTCCAATGATCTGAATAGTGAGCTACAAACTTACTTGACTTAGATGATCACATGTGAGATGTGAGAAGCATGTTTTAGAAAAAGAATGGTTAAGAATGAAAATTATGTCACACTATTTGATATTTAAGGGAATAAATTCTCACACACTTTTAGTAACAAATTTTCTTTATACTTATTTTAATAGAGCTGAAGATTGTATATATTTGTTTGTTCTTTTTATATTTTATTATCCTTTAATTTTGACTGCATGAAAGTGTTATTGATGAAAATTTAGTCCATTATTTCCTTCTCTAAGCTGAATATATGAGTAAAATTGAGTCCATTACCATTAAATTAAAGCTGGGAAGCCAGATCTTTATTGCAATCTGCAAACGAGTTTTATTCTTGCGTATTACACGCGGCCTAATTAGTGATCAGTCCTTAACTCCTAATCCATGTAGTTTGTCGAGAAAAAAACGCAAGTCATCATCATAATTAACCTTGTAAACGCTGCAAAATATAAATATAACCCAAGCTTCAACCTCTGGACCAGATAACATGAACAACCTTCTCTATATGACTATATCTTTGCTGCATAAAGTATACACCTCTTTAACACTCGACAAAAATAAATAAAAGGATACAAATACAATCCTTTAGGAGGGATTGATTATTGAAAAAATACTAATGACAAACATATTGTGTGTATGCTTTAACATTTGGAATAATATAAAAAGAGAATAATACCTATTTTCAAAAACAAAATTGTTACCTGCCCCATAACAAGCAGCTAATCTTGTAAGTGGTCTCATGTGGTGTCCGTCAAACTCCATATAACACGTCGTTAACTCTATTTTTCTTTTTGTAAATTGAAAAGTGTGATTACAGGAAACATGTATAATCTCACACCATACAATAATTTCTCCTTGTAACAACAGAAGGTTACATGGGCTAGAAGAGCCACCTACCTGTTGTGCAAGGGGTCAGGAGAGGAAGGCACTACTCTATTAACCGTACCATAAAAGTCTCCCTTTGTTTCATTGGTAAAGCTTTTCCTCCATACTGCAGACTTGTTGAGCAAATGTTCCACTTCTTCTTTTACATACCGAGCACCCAATACTTGATGGTTCAACACCGAAATACTTAGTAGTATCAGCAATAGACACCCCACTTGAGACCTTGAAATTGACATCACTTCACTACAATTGTCAATGATTATCACTAATCCTCTTCTGGTTTCTATATTTGAACCAAACAGGAATTTAAAAGAAAGATAATCAAAGAGAAGGGAAAAGGAGATATGGCTTATGAGTTATGGCTTGTGACTCATTTAGTATGCTGAGTTTAAAATCGAGATATAGTTATTACCCCCCATGTGTAAAATTATTCATAGTAAAGAAAGGGACCAGGAAACTGTAGGGAACAAATGGTCAAGCTCGTGTTTCAGTTAATTAGTAATATTAGTTCCACTATCGATCAAGTCATATTAATAATAATGTTTGACCATCTTTTGATGTGTTGTAATGCATAGTGTAGTGTCCATGTAATTAAACCTGACCCGACATATAATATAAGGACGTTTCAGAAATCAGAACTTGGAGAGTTTGTGCATTGATGGTGAAATATGTACACTGTTGTCTATTGGAACGGGTACCAACCAACCATTCCTTTATCAATTATCAAACATTTATGGCCAAGGATATTCGTTTCAAGTCAATTAATGAACCCCTTATACCTCCAAAATCACCCTAACCTTTGTCAATCATACAACCCCAATTTAAGGATCAGGACTTGACTCTTCCATTAGTTTATTTTATTTTGTCATTTTTTCACCTTGAAAGTCCAAAATGTGCTTCATCAATGTCTTCATGGCCGGTCAATATGCTTTTTTCTAGGATTAGTATATGACTTCTTGTTTCTTTTTCCTATGGTTGTCTTCATATTTTTCACAGTACAAATTTCTCATAAAACTGAGTTATTTGCCAGTTAAGGTATAAGGGATTTCAGTAAACTGTAAAAGGGCATCTTTTAGATCATGTCTTCTTTGGCTTAATGTTTCTAGAGTAATGTATTGAATAGTGTTTGTGTTTTTCTTTGGACTAGTTTGTGGCAGCTTTTATATTCTGTAACCTCTTTTCTTTAAACTTTTGGGATTCGTCTTTTTCAACCTTAGCACTTGTAGTTGTGTCAGAATTTTGTCATTTTTTAAAGTTGATCAAGTGACTTGTAAGTTGTGCACACGAGCTTCATTCCAATTAATTTATCACTTCAAAACCTGTGTTTTGGTCGCTTTCTATTAGTCATCAAAGTTCTCAAGGGAAAAGCACTGTTTCTCGTCTCTAACTTTAGTTGGCACCGGCCGAAAATAAAATTAGGTCATAGTAATTACCAAAGTTTGGTGTAAACCCTAAGAAAGATGAAAGACTTATATGATATTGTGTTGACTTTTATTACCATTTACCAATTGCTATTGGGGTAAAACCTAATGGTCGCCTTAGTGCTATAGTATTGGGGTCAAATTCTGTTGGCAAAGTTATGGTGTGCTATTGAGGTCAAATTTTACATTTTTAACTATGATTATGCCTCAGAAAATTATTGAAGCAAACAAATAAAGTCATCGCGTGGTTCGTATTGACGCGGAGCATTTCCGTTGTCTATTTTTTGGCTAATATCTTATTCCCTGTATTTAGACTATTTTCAGCGCGAAATCATGCCAAACAGTGCTAAAGTTGACAATGAGCCAAGTATAATTATATTGTGTAAATTTAATCTACTTTTGTAACATCCCGGGCGCTGACGAGGGCAGGGAGTGATCGCCGGTGCAGTGAGGCACGGACAAGGAGCGGCTCCTGGCAGGCTTCCAGCGGGAGGGGTACATGAATGAATCGAATACACACCCGAACGAGAGGGATCCAGAGGTTGTGCAGGTATGGGACTGTACAGTTGAGGATAACTTAAAGGATTTAATAGGTACTACCTATACCAACAAGGTGCATCTACTTTTCGGTAGCCCATATATAACATAAGAACTTCACAGTTAAGCGTGCTTGACTTGGAGCAATCTTGGGATGGGTGACCTCCTGGGAAGTTTCTCAGGAAGTGTGTAAGTGAAGACAAAGCACACTGAAAAGTCTTGTATTGGTATATTGGGACAGTCATTGATCCTGCAAGTAGCCGGGCGTTACAACTTTCATGTTAAGTCATTTACACTAGTGTGTTGGTAGATTCCGGTTTGACTTTCTTCATGGCCACATCTTGTCCAAGCATTTGTAAGTTGACAATTTGTCAAGCATAATTACATAGTTCAAATTTAATCAACTTTTATATTAAACTTTTTGCATTAATGTCGGTAGATTATTCAAAAAGCCAAAAAACTGAAGGGTTATTTGCAAATATGCAGTGAAGGGCATTACTATCAGAACTTTGAGAAAAAAATGCAAGTGTAATTGATAGAATAAAATATACAATACTAACGTGTAAGGACTCTTTTATAGAACTTATTTCTAACAAATTAATATTTTTCAACAAATGCATTTCCATATCAAACGGGAGAAGCCTCATTCAATTACCATTTTGGTTGAGGTCACAACCTACTACTATTATTTTACAGGCCCGTACTTCCTACACCATTCTCAATTTCTCATACACCATTTTTACACAGTGCATTTCCCATTATAACCCTTTAATTTAAAAATTAATTTATATAATTTTTTTAAACTTTTCTTCTTCCCCCTCAGTCTGAACGTTTGGTTCTTCGTTTTTCCTGAGCGCCTTCCTCTCCGGCAAGCACGCATTGAGTTCGTTCTTGTTTCCTGATCAACGACATTGGGTTTTCTTCTTCCTTGTTCTGACTTGCTTCTTGTTGGTGGTATTTTGCTGTTCACTCCGCCGCACGTCCGCCGCACTCGTGGAAACTTGATTGGTGGTGATTATTGTGCGTCTGGTGACCCTAGTGAGTGATTTCTTTCGCAATTCGTGCTTATAGTGGTGTTTGGAAGCTGTTGCAGGTCGTTAATGGCGGAAACGGATCCGGGAATCCGCTGGGAACTGTCGTACGGATTACCCAATCCGTATGACAGTTGTATGGTTTTAAAATTGTAATTTTTAAAATTAAATGAATAATAATGAAGTATTAGTTAAATCTATGTGCCTGCGGGTGAAAATATATAGTTTCATGAGTTGATTTGATTATAAATGGACCATGCTTGTGACTGTCGCTTGTTGAAAAGATTTATAGGTTGTTTTGATGAGAATTGAAGTTTATTATATGGTCCATGTGCAAGGCAGGTGCAGAGAACCCATAAATAGTTCAGTTTTGGTTAGAATTAGACTTGAGTATTTGGTATGCTTGTGAAGTATTGTTTTGAAATCGTTATTGGTTGGTTTTCATAAGGATTGGAATTTATTATATGCTAAGCTTGTGAGTGAAACTCGTTGAACCCATTATAGGGTGGTTTGCATTAGTATTGGACTTCTTTGTTTGGTATGCTTGTGAGTGAAACTCGTTGAAAATATATAGTTTCATGAGTTGAAATCATTATTGGTTGGTTTTGATTAGGATTGGAGTTGATTATTTGGTAAGCTTGTGAGTTGCACTTGTTCAACCCATTATAGGCTGGTTTGCATTAGTATTGGACTTCGTTGTTTGGTATGCTTGTGTAGAGTTGTTTTGAAATCATTATTGGTTGGTTTTGATTAAGTTTGGAGTTGAGTATATATGGTAAGGTTGTGAATTACAGTTGTTGATATGGTTGTGAATTGGACTTCATTATTTGGTATGGTTGTCAATGACACTAGTATCCAATGATGTTGTTGAACCAATTTGTCAAAAGCTAAAAAACATTGTGGATGCAGATTATGGCTAGGACGAGAGGAGGAGTGCGTAGGCCTGTTGGTCGAAGTCCCGATCATCCTGAAGATGCCCCTGAGCGGCGTAGGCCTACCGCATCTGTCCGGCGTCAGAGGGCAGGTGTTGCTATTCATGATGATCATCCTGTGCCTGAGCCTGATGCGGAGATTGCTGACCCGGTGATCGACGATATGGACACAGCTCATGAATCTTTTCCCAGAGGGCCGGAAGATTCTTCGGTGCTTACCGAGTTTGCCGACCATGTGGCTCTACGAGTCTGGGCAGGAGAGGTATTGACATGTTCAACTACATAATCCAACGTGAAATTCATTTGGTTATCCATTGATGATTTACCTTAAATGATGTGTTCAATGCAGGAACGTCCAGAGTTGAAGCTTGCTTCCCATGGCCATAAGGTCAGTAAATTCGGGAAGCCTGTACCTGAGATTGAAGGTTTTATCGCAGCGACTGGGCTGACTCCATTGATTCGATGCTCAGTGGAGACTGGAAACAGGGGGTTGCTATCCGCATTTGTTGAGCGATGGCACCCCGAGACATGTTCATTTCATCTGCCCGTGGGAGAAATGACACTGACGCTGGACGACGTGTCATCACTGCTGCATCTCCCTGTTATGGGCACATTCGACACGTACGAGCAGTTAGACATCGGAGACACGATCAGGTTGTTGGTAGAGCTACTCGATGTGACTGTACAGGAGGCATCCGCTGAGACGACACAGTGTCACGGTGCTTATGTTAGGCTATCATGGCTTCGGGATCTGTATTATGCGAAGGTGGAGTCGAGACAGTGGATACTAGCCGCCAGGGCATTTCTACTTCACCTTGTTGGATGCACGTTGTTTGCCAACAAGAGTGCGACACATATAGCTGTGGCATTCTTAGAGGCTTTCAGAGACTTCGACCGGTCTGCGGGTCTTGCATGGGGTATTGGTGCCCTTGTCCACATGTATGAGAATCTGAGCTACGCATGTAAGCATCACGGGAAACATCTTGCAGGCTACATCTCTCTGTTACAGGTAATAACCTTGTATGATGTCTCTAATTATCAGAGTTTATTGGTTGCGGATGTGTTGTTTGCATTGTTTCCTGACTTGTATTGTTTTAAATTTGTAGTGCTGGATATATG
>PYAF01005891.1:749086-785366 GCA_007407185.1 Glycine tomentella
TAACACAAATGACGTCCTTCCTATTTTTCCAGTTTTTGTATCACTCCTCATTATAACGGCTACAAAACCATTCTCAAATGCAACCCCACGAGCCCATTTCAATACCGCATCACGAGATTCAAACACCTACACAAATGGATAATTCATCTTTAATCTTCTTAATTTAATCATTTAACAACTTTAACTACATTCAAAAGCATATAAATATCTCAGTCGTGTTGAATGCTGCAGAACAATCAACTACACAATCATTGTCTTCAAACGCATCAGGGTCCGCTCCTATGTCTTCATCCATATAATTTTCTTTCGACAAAATACTTTCATATATCCACTCCTCGGTGTCCATCCTTACAACTACACATTTTATTTAATCATTACTAAAAACACACACAAATAAGTCACCATTTACATGACCAATTCATAAAATAACATTTTTAAAATTACTCATTAAAGTCTTAATAATCATCTACATACATAAACAATCCACAAATTTCACAATTGTATTTACTCACACTAATAATTTTAGAAATTAAACTCAATTCTAATTGAATCCAAAAACTGATTTTCCGTATTAATTCTATCAAATAATTATTAAAAACCTAAGGTAAATTTTCGTTCAATATATGTTTTAACCATTTTTTCAAAATTTTGTTGCTCAAACTGCTGATTTAACACCGTACGGATTGAACAATCCGTATGGGATTTATGGATTAGGTAATCCGTAAATCCCATACGGATTGTTCAATCCGTACGACAGCAAAAAACCAAACTTACCTACCTCTGCAACTCCGACGCCACTTCACGACTCCGACGGCCACCACCACGCCACAACTCCGACGAAATCAACACAATGCCACCCAAAACAACCAATGCACAGCGTTTCCAACAACCAACGGCCAAAAAATGAAGTGAGTAAAGTTTCAAAAGGGAAAGCGCAGTCAACGAAAATGGTGTAGGAGAAATATAAGAGAACAGCTGCCAGGGGTATTTTTGAAAAATAAAAAATATAATGGTGTATGAGAAATAATGAATGATGTAGGAAGCTCATGCCTATTTTACACAGTTATGTTTGTATTCAGCTCAGCCCAACTTAACCCAATCCGTCCTAAAAATACTACATTAGCTCCTTGAAACCCAACTTCATTCATTCTAGCGTGAGCAACAGTTCTCGCGTAATTGCTTATCTAAAACGAACATGTATTTGCAGATCTCCTATAGTTATTCCCAAACTTTTCCTGGTTCCTCGGCCATATGAACCAGATTGTCATCAACAGATTTGCCCATTCTATCTGATATTTACACCAATAATTCTGAACAAGACACAGGTGTATGATATTTGCACTAAAGAACTGAACAATCAGAACTGAAGCAACTAATTGAATCCAGATACGCGCAGCAAAGGGATAGTCGCAAAGAGCGTGAATGTCATAGGACTTCACAAAACGGGGAAGAGAAAAAATAGTACTGACTAAAACTTTTGATGTTCTCTATTAGTGATGAAAGGAGAGTTTATGACTTTATGTGAAAAGATAGTTTATGTATAATATATTAACTATTTGGAAAACATTTTGCAAACCAAGGTATTTGTGTTGCAATTTGAATTGCATTGGAACACCCTCAAAATACTTTTGAAGAAAAAAAACCTCTAACGTACTTTTGGAGCAGTTCTAACAGTACCCCAAACACGCAATTCAACGTTAGCAATGACCATATACATAGTCCGAACTTCGACTAGTAAAAACACATTCCAAACTCAGCCCCAATAATTAATCATAAAAGATTTAATTTACAAATGTAACAAAAGAATCACGGAAGCCTGCATTATAACTTGCATTAACAACATCGAAGACAAGTGCTTTTATGATGATCACAAGTTATTCACCTCTATATTGCAACAAAAGAATGAATACACGATGGTTAAATCTGTGAATCATGCTTCAGCAACAAAATGTATCCATGAAAACCTACAATGTCAAAAAGCTATACTTTCGTTCTGTATATATTTCATTCATACTGTCCAGTTCCTCTTAAACTGATACTGTGAAGAGGTAAATCTTTAGTACAACAGCTAGAGCCAGCTGCAACAGAAAAATGCCAGCAACAATCAAGAACCACCTTTCACCTGCTGATTTGATGTGTGCCCGGAGGTTCAGTGCCACAAATGTTGCTGACATGAACCCTGCCACACCTGCAACCACCCATCTAAATATATCCAGTGGCACAACGGACATACACTGCATCAAATAAAGGGTTTGACTTTTGAGAATACAATACAAAGCAAATGTCAAATTTCATACTTCCTTAAAATAAAAGGTAGAAAGATGAATACCATTAACTTACCAGGGCCGGAATAAAGACAAACAGGGAATACCCATACAGGCAGAATAGTTGCACAAGGCCAGCCGGTGCAGAGAAGTATTTGAGGATTACATACAGGCAAAGAGGAACAATGGTAACATATCCATAAAACAAACCAGCAGACCAAGTCACCAGATTTATGTCATAATCCCATTCCTTGCTCTTCAGCTTGTGCGCTATATATGTCACAAAGGTGCCAATAGATGCCGCAACAAATATTAAGGTAGTGCAAATCCAGAATGGACCATACCTACATATATTTATATGAACTCAAAATTACATGCACAAAATTCAATCCTTTTTATGGCAAAATTATAAAAGTATTTGTTCTCCAAGAATAAGAAATGGTGATCATCATCTTATCCAGACACCGGTATTTAACTAGTAACAGACGATATTGGCATATTAAAACTGGTCACAACAATTTAGATACACCTTTTCTTCATAAAAATTATCAACAGCATGCATTTCATAATTTGAAAATGTAAGAAATCAGAACCGTATGTTGGTAGTATCCTCAGTCAATAAAATGAGCAAAACTCACAAATCAGGGTTGGTAGCAGTTTTTTCATTGAAAGATCCTCTAAATGGAAATAGTGAGTCGATAATCCTCTCCAGAACATCTGAAGTGTCAACATCAAAGTATGGTTTGTAAGCAGCAATTGTAAAAGTCTGAAACCAACCACCCTGCTGGGGTTCATCAGAACCAGATACAGGTTTTGAAAATGAATCTGCATAAAATGAACGAGACAATTCAACACAAACATGTCAAACAGATATCCAACAAAAATAATTAAGCATAATAACTCTAGCCATAAAATTGCCAGAAGGACAACAGAAGGCAATGTCATAAGTAATAAGCATCAATCATCCCCTAGAATAAAAGAAATAAGTGCAAAATTCAAATCAAAAGAAACATGAGGGGGGAAAAGATCATAGGCCTTAAATGAAACATACAAGTAGCAAATAACAAGAAAATAGAACAAATTTGAATTTGATCAAGAGACAATAAAAATGGAACAGAATTCAAACTAGAAAGAAAAAATAAATCTAAAAATCCATACATCACACTCGTCTATCATTGATATTTTTCTAGCTATTCTATTGCCATGCAATGTCAACGTTTCACCCATAGGCTTTTCAGCAGATCACAATAGGAGATTGAGGAAGCAGCAACTCTTAGGCAATCCTTGAGACAATGTCATGGCTGTTGCATGGAGAAAAGAACGGAGGAGGTTGATTGTGTGCATCAGAGTTCAAAACAGAGAAAGAACAGGGGTGGGTGTCTGCCAGAAATACCGCTGGAGGTGGGAGGGTGTTGGTCGCAGAGAAAAGAGAAGCATGGAGCAAGGTTGCTAAACCAGAGATTTTACTTGGGATTGGGAGGGGATGAAAATTTCAAATTTGTAACTTGGGATTGTAACTAGGAACGTAAATCCTATATTCTTACCTTAAACACAAAATTATACTATATAAATACTATAATATAATATATACACATAAAAAACTAAAAAGGATAAAGAAAATGACTTCTAAATTACAACATTAAACAAACTTAAATTGAAAATTCATAACCATAATAATATATTATAATTAACAGAATAATTATAATATATTATTATGATTGTTAATAATTAAGAGAAAAGAGAAACACTTAGGCCCATTCAAAAAGAGAATCATTATACATTATAATCATTTTAAAAGCTATAGTCTCATTCTCTAAATAGTTATAGTTATAATTAAACATTATACACTAAAGGCCCATTGGTCATTAAAAAATACACATAGGCAGTGTTAGGCCCATTCAATAAAAATATTGCTGAATCAGAAAAGAGACATGCTAACATGAACAGAAAAGGTTTAGGTTGCAAATCAGAGAAGAAGCCTGGGTGATTGGTTCAATCACATTTCACACAACTTTAGTTCGCAAAACAGAGTTTGCAAACAGAGGCACAATCGGTGGCAGCCCTGGGCAGCAGTGGTGGTGTAGGACAGAGGTCCGGCAGTTTCAAATGAAGGAGAAGAAGCCTGCGAACAAGAAGAGCAGATCGTGAAAGGGAATGGATGTGAAACACAAATGGAATTAAGTGTTTTTACAAAACCGGCGTTTTGACCCGCTTGACTCATTGGGGATCCATGTTCCCAAGATTTCAAGTGGAATAACACTCAGGAACAATACAGGCAACGATTCAGCACGGAGGAGGCTGCTTAGCATGTGGGATAGTGAGATTTCACAATCTGAATAGTGATTTTGACAACTGTGGCATGGGACTACATCCAAATCCAATTATGGTTTTTAAGTTCTGAATAGGGGAAGGGAAATCAAAACCCCCCATCCCCATCCCCACCCCCCAAGACAACACAGTTTCAAGGACAAATTTGGGTTTTCAAGATGTGCCATACTGCCATTGTAGTGCCGATAAGTGCAGTGACAGGCTGCCTATGATGCACGGACACCGACACGCGACACGACACGACACGATACTCTGACACGTAAATTCTAAAAAATACCAACACGTTAGGACACGTTTTGATATTAAATAATATTTTTAATATATATATATATAATATAATTTATATTTAATACATATAACAACCTAAAATAAGTCATATAATCATTCAAGTATTCAAATTTCATAACATAAATATAAAGCAAAAATAATAAAACATCCATAAAGTGTTACTAACAAGTTCAATTAATTTCATCTCCATCTCGAAAAATCATAGTCTCTATCTCTGGCTCATCAAGTGAAAGACTGACAACTTGAAGATCTCCAACATCATCAAGTGAATCAAATGTATCTCCAGCAATGTCTCACATTTGATTTGCTCCTTGTTCATAACTTGGACTCTCTCTTGATAAGAGTCGAATATTGTTATGCACATAAACCAAGTCTTCAACACGTTTTGGAGTGATCTTATTCCTCTTCATGGAATGTACAAAAGAATAAGTACTCTAATTGTGTTCAACGCATGATGAAGATGAGGGTTGTTGCACAAGTCTCAGTGCTATCTTTTGAAGCATCGATGTAAAAGTACCATAAAGTAGCCATCAAGAAAGATAATGGAGGATGAGGAGTCGAGGAGAATGGGTTCTGAAGTTTTAATTTTTTATCAAATGTTTTTTTAATTTTTTTTTAAAAATAATTTAAAAAAAAAAACGTGTCGAAAAAGTTGACTGCGTGTCGGACTTGGTCAAACTCGCGTGTCCCCCTAGTCAATGTGTCCTAAAAAGTTGACTTTGTGTCGGAGCGTGTCGATGTCCGACACGTGTCTGACACGCATTTTGGAGCAAAAATGGAGTGCCCGTGCTTCATAGCAGGCTGCTGCCGCTGTGATGCAGACTTTGTAGCAGCTTACACTGCTACATCACACTATTGAGTAACTATAGCTCCCTCTTCCATGCACATCTTGTGCAACCACATATCAGACAGACAAACGCAAAATTTAATATGATCTATTGCAAGCACATATCAGAATCAGATAAATACGATAAAAAAATATAAGGATAAACAAGTTAATGAAATTCAAAGCTAGATCAGGGGAATATTAATACAGCAAGATTTAAAACCTTTCAAGCATCACAACAATATGTAAACCCAAGTTCCTATGATGCCATCCCCTTTGTTAGGTTATCTTAATCATTCATCTAAAGTCCTCAGGCACAGCATCTATTAGAGTATTGGGCATGTAGAACATTCATTGCAGTAAAAGATTTTAATTATCCTATCTTAGAAGATATTGACATTGACAGACCATCAGCGTCACGAGGAGGCCCGGAAGCAGCGGTAATCTTGCCCTGAGGTCCAGATGGAGGAAATGTCTGAAGATTTGAATCTGAAAGGAAAACAAATCTATTATTAGATCGGGCATTACTAAATGAAGAAGAAGGAGAAAAAAGGGGGAATAAAACCTGCGAAATTGACGGTGGCGGGTCGTGAATCTGGAACGGCCTGAAAAGAAGGAAGGAGAGTGAGTGAGATGTGGAAGAGAAAAGAAGAGTAAGGAACAATAATAGATTTGGATTCTGAAGACTCACAGGAACAGATCCCTCAAGCTGCTGCGCCTCAATCGACGTATATTTTCCGGACATCATCTTCACTTCTGCTTCTCCCAGATCTCTCTTCAGCGTCTCTCACAGTCACCGTGCCGTCTTCCTTTTATACTTTTTAAATTATTTTCTTTTTTATAAATTCAAAATTATAAAATTATTTGGTAAGGATAGTTTCCATGCAGTTATAGAGTGCTTTCCATGTTTAACGATCAGAATTATGGTAGAAATCATTTTTAAGGCAGATTTTACAAAAGCCAATTGATTTTATGACTAAAATATTACTTTTATACTTTATGTTTTTAACAATTCTTTGTTCTTTTATGATTTAAAATTTCTGTTTTATCCTATGCTAGCCAGATATTTCCTCCGTCAGATTAACACCAACGACGTTATTAGTGTTTTAAATTTTAAAAAACAAATTTTTTTATCTGTCATAATCTTTTTTATTAAATATTTTAAAAGTGATTTTTTTAAAAACTAACCATGTTGACGTTTGCATTCTAAACTAATTAGTTTTAACACATTGTCCATTAAAATGATAAACCTATATATGAAATGTTGACGTTAATTAATTTAGACATTATCCGTGTTTTTTAACCATCACTTCAATTATATATATAAAAAAAATATGATACACATAATAAGTTGTATAATAATTTATACAACATCATATTTTATATATATCTTTCTTTTCAATTTTATCATTTATTATAATTTTAATTCAATTTTTTCTCTTTAGTTGTATATGTTATTATACAAATTGTTGTATAAGTATAATTTCTAAAATAAAAGAGAGAGAGTTGTGAATTGCAACATCCTTGTCTAAGTTATAAACTAGCAAAATTTAATAATCATTAATCAATTGGATCATTAGGAAACAATGAGGAGAATGGTGTCAGGAGAGTAACAGAATTAGGAGGAATTTTGCTGGAGGTGGTTAAGATAAGAGTCGCTGACGATATGGCAGGTGCCGACGACGATGATGCAAAAATCAAAGTCCACAGTGACGGAGGAGTCCACAGAGGCATGGATCTTGGTGCAGGAGGAAACCGACAACATGCTAGCTAGAGGTTGAGCATCTTACTACAGAGCTTTCTGCACAATGGCCATTCCCCCATGTTGTCCACACCGACGAGTATTAGAATTAATTTATAATTATTGCTTCTTTCTTTTTTTTTTTTGTTAATCATTATAATTAGCCAAAAAAAAGTAACATAAATGAAGCAGGGAGAAGTTTTGAATACAACATTAATGGTTCCTAATTCACATTTTTCAATAATAATTCAAGGCATACGAATACCCTAGCATCATTCAAATTCAGGCACAAAAAGACAAGAAAAACAATAGTTAGAATGAAATTGAAGTTGGTAAAAAAAAACTTTTTTATCATTCCAAAAGAAAACCTTAGACCTTAGAATTCCGATAATAATAGTGTTAAAAGGAAAACCCTAGAAATAGAAGCAGGTTGAGAGGACTAGAGAGTGAGTTAGGGAAGAGCATTGAAGTGCATTTCCATTCAACGACGCCGATGAATTAAATATTTGAAACTACAGAGGAGAAATTTGAAATTTGACTATGCAGGATATTTTCCTATCTTTCCATACAATATCTGATTTTCTTGCTGATCAAAAATAGAAAAAGTCCTATTACTGGAGAGAATCATATTCCCAATGTAATAGGGAAAGAAAAGACAGAAAACCTTATTCAACGTGTTCAGTAAATGTTATTCAGTGTATACATACACGTGATCCATACCAAATTTTAGCCAATCAGCGTGCAACTTTATCACTAGTCCATTATTTTCTAACCCATTGAAGAGAAATGGAATGGGGAAACAGATTTATAATATTTAAAATTTTAAAATTCATACCGATGATTCATTGCTCGTATTGGTACACCAATGGCAGCAAAATGTATGGATAAGATATTCCTATGCCAATAACAACTAGAACAGTACCAATATTCATAAACTGACAGATTGTCCCACCATGAATATCTCAATTCTGCTTGCTCGAGTTCTAAAATACTAATCTTCATCTGAACTACTATCTTCCGAAGTTTTTCCCATGTCATCTGATACATTTTTATCCTGTAGGAATGCAAAATG
The DNA here is from genome assembly GCA_007407185.1 of Glycine tomentella. Taxonomy (NCBI): domain Eukaryota; kingdom Viridiplantae; phylum Streptophyta; class Magnoliopsida; order Fabales; family Fabaceae; genus Glycine; species Glycine tomentella. The sequence continues at coordinate 757,606 of PYAF01005891.1, forward strand.
ATGAGTGCAAGGTACATGTGTAGCATAAAAGTAATACAACTTTAAAGGAAACTTACAGGCATTTTGTCCCAATCCTTTAGCCTTGAACTTGTCAGCATATAATTATCTCGTAATGGAGCCCAAGCAGGCTGTTCATCTTCTACCCTGTCAGTGTTTTCCTTGGCCTGCTTATATAAAACCCAAACATTTTGATAATTTAACAACAAATGGAACTTATAGAAGCTACCTCATTAAGATACATTTGTTATAATTTATTGAGAGAAAAAATTGTATATGGTAGCTAAACAAGGTATTATGGATCTAAAATATATATTAGTTCTTCTAATAAAAAACGTGAAGGCACGGTTTCAAAAGAATCAAACCAAATTCAACCAGTTTGACAATTTTAAGAGACCAGGTAAAATATAAAAGTTCAAAATGGAAGGCCAAATAATAGTATATTTAACATTACTGGTTAAATCCACTCCAACAACAGTATGACTAGAATTTTCCCAAATTCAGGATTTTGCAGCTAGCAATAATAAAATATGAAAGAGTGAACTGGTCAAACTGAAGATCAAACTAGTATGACCATTTTTAAATAACTGCTTGAAATTATTGAGTTGTTAGCTACGACCCAGCCAAATACTGACACCAAAAGAGAATGAGCAGTAGCAAATCACCTTTGTAGTGGTGCCAATTGCAGGCAATGATGGTTTCCCTAACTCCAAAAAGAAGGCTTGTTTGGTCCGTTTTCGTATCTCTGGCAGCATACACATATTTGATAATTAGAATTATGCACACATTACCAAGATTGAATATGTTACGATCAAGAAAATAGAACAGATATGAATGAACAAAAGAATAAAGTGAACAGAGAATCAATATGTATTGTAGTACAAACTACAAACAACAGCAACAACAACAATAATAGAGGAGGAATCAAATTACTCAAGTAAATTTAAAAAAGTGTGAAGTACATTTTTTAGAGTTACTCTTGGATTGGAGTAACTTGATTCCTCCTCATAATCTATATCTATCTATCTATATACTAATAAAGGGAATACTAACTTTCGGTTTACATGTTTCATTAGACAATTTTAAACATGCACCTCTTCTTAAACTTCCACTATTCTCTTTTAAACTACAGTAACTACCACTACTCTTATATTGTCAGTTTCTTTCTTTCCAATCAGGTTTACATTTTAAATTTAACCTCCCAACTTCTTGTTTCTTCTTTATTTAAAAATATATCTTTTCCCTCTAGTAACAATAAAAATATAAAAAAATAAAAACTATTCTGAATATTTTCTAGGAAATATAGCATTAAACAACTAACCTTTTGCATCCTTAGTCCTTGAGGGGTTCAGTCCTTTCTGAGCAGTTTGTGCCTTATTGACCTGTAACAGGTGTGAACAAAATCTCTCGTTCAATAATGATAGAGATACAAAGAAACAATAAGGGTAGAAAATCTAGGAAGAAACCAAAATTTGGTTAAAGGTAAGTGAAAATTTACAGCATTGAACAGCTTGACCACTGAAAGTAATCCAATTTGATCCATGGTCACAACAATAGTCCAAATCAGTAACAGGAAAATGCAAGTCATCAAAAAGAATTAAAGACCATAGATTTTTCTTTAAAAGAAAATCCAACTCATTTACCTCCTTTTGTAGCAACACTTTTTAAAAACTTTTCATGTGAATCCAAGTATGTAGCAGGTTTGACATGCCCCTTTTCTGCCAACTGTAACAAGCAATAAGATTACTATTGGATAAAATTAAAATCAGCCAACTAGAAATTTAAAATTACCATCTTCTTTTCTTTTTTGGCCTCTCCCTTGACATTGCGTTCTGCTTCCTCTTCTGCAAGTTTGTCTACAACAAGTTTCCTTTGCCCTGACAGTATTGGACCCTACAAATTATCCAAGTCTTAAAAAAACCAGTTTCCAAATGTTCCGTATAAACATAATCTTGTTGTATGATCACCTAACTTACCAACATGTCATCGGGAACACTCTTCTGCATAATATTCTTAAAGGCCATCTTGAATGCTCTACATCCTTCAGTGAATTTTGTAATTCCTGGCTGAATTTCATTATCATCTTCTCCTTCATCATCAGAGCTGTGGTTATTTATATCAGTAGCATTCTTATTACATGTTTTTTGTGGTCCTGCAGCTCCTTCATCCTCAGACCCATCCTCACTTTCTATGTCATCCTTGTCATTTCTTTTATTGGTGATAGATGCCAGACCTTTAGGCTCTGAGGTAGCAGGTACAGGGGCCTCCTCATCTTCATCATCCGAATTATACTCTCGTGCACGCTTGCGGAAAAGTTTCTTCATTTTTTTGTCTATTTTAACTTTCTTCTGTCCATGTTGTGGTGGCATCACTTTTGCTTTCTTACTTGACTTTTTATGCCCTTGCTTTTTAAAAAATTTCCTCTTACCTCTTCCAGGTTCTACCATTGTCATTTCTTCAGCCATGGACTGTTCTATTATTCAACTAATCAACTTCAACCTGAATATGTCATGAGTAAAGACAGGTAATATTAACAAACTGCAGCATTCAGCATCCACCCAAAAATAAAGGGTGCAGCACAGGTACTACGCAACTACGCAAGGAATGTGACATTAGTCATTGAAAGAGTGGAAACAAAATGTCATTCCCAAACCAGCTAATAGCTAGCCACTCATAAATTTCATTGCATCAATGACTTTAAGAGAAAAATAGCTCAGTTCAAATATCAAGTCACGCTAAACACAGCAGGAAGATGCCATAACCTGGTTCAAATTTCAAATTAAGACCTCACAAGTATAACCAAAAGAGAAGTCACATAAATCATTCACAACCAAGCAAACACTAATGATAAACCTAAAATTCAACATAAATGGGTTTGCAGTTTATCATGGAAAAACGAGACCTCCAACTCTCCAAGTGCTAGCAAAGAGTATTCAAGGAACATAGAGAATACACTGAAATTGAAATTGACTTGTACTTGTACAATACAATAACAGCAACAAAGAATACATTACTAACCGAATAGACAAATCCCTCTTGTGTCAAATAAGGCACCGAAAGAATTGACGAACTCTGTGTGGGGAAGGGTTTGCGATGGCAGAGTGGGGAACGCGGTAAGAGAAATAGAGAATGAGGGTTTGATTACGGAGACCATGCACGGGTCGATGAGTTATGGATCGGGTAGTTCATATTTGGGTACTCTCGGATTTAAGAATTGAGTTGGCCCGAAATTAAATAAATGTAAAATAATTATCATTTTTAAGATTTTATTTTTTATTTTTTATTTTTAATGATAAAAACGTTTCTTTTTCAAATAAAATTAGATATTCACCTGTAAGGTTCTTATCAAATTAACAACGAAACTGTTATATAAATTATATTTTCAAAGTAAGATAAAGGATAAAATGTTGAATTCAAACGTAAATACTTTATATCAGTTTAATTTTTTACATAGATATTCTGACAAAAAAATCCTTGTAAAGAAAAATAAATTTTTACCACAATTCAAATAATATATAGCATAAATTATATTATATTATATATAAGCAAATTTTGAAATTACTTTAAAAAATATTTGTGGGATAATTTTTTTGACGTATATTAATTATTAATAAAATTTTAGATATTTTTTTGGAGGCACACGCATACCTGATTGGCCCGCTTTCCAATGAGTACTTCGCCCTCACAAATTCAGGAACTCATAGCGGTCAAACCATGATTTAGGGGTCCTTTTTTTTTATTAATTTTTATTTAACAGTTTATTTTGAATTATTATTAAAATAAGGATAACTCGTACATTGAAAATCATAATCGGTCTTTTGACTTTTTTTAATTAAAGTTTATGACTTCAATTTTTTTAATATGTAATTATAAATTCGTAGGATTAATTATTATTTTTTTACAATTTTAAAATTATTAAAAAAATTTACGTTAAAGTTTTTTTAATAACTTCAAAGTCGTTTTAATTTTTAAAAGAAAAATCATATAAAAATATATTAAATAAAATCATATAAAAATATTAAAAATATATTTATTTATTAAATAATAAAATTAGAAATTATTTACAATTTTAAATAAAATATATAAAAAATATAATTAATCCTAAGAAAAAATAAATAAATATTTATCTGTTATTATAAAAATAGGGAAAAGAAATTTAAAAGTAAGTAAATTTTATCAATATTTTTCACACATTTTTATTTATATTTGTATTTTTTTATTTTTTCTGTATTTCTCCTTGTTTAAACTCGTTTTATTTATATTTTATTTTTCATCTATTTATAGTCACTTTTTCTATTTTCATCTATTTTGTTTTTGTCAAACATATCCCCTTAAACTACTTGGATTTCTAATTTCTAAGGGTGTTCGTGAGTTGGTTTGGATTAATTTTTGTCATATTTAGGATCCAATCAAATCAAATTTAGTCAGTTCGCTTCGGTTTTCAATTTTTTTTTAAAACCAATCCAACCTGTTCATGAATGACTTGGTTTAGTTCGGTTCAACGGGTTACCTATTTAAATTTAATCTTTTTTAGAACTACTATTTCATCCAAATATCCAATATAATTAACATAGGGTAAATAGTCATTTTCATCCCTGAATGTATAGAGACCTAACAATTCATCATCGAAAGATAAAAATTCAAATTTTAGTCCTCGAAAGTGAAAAAAGTGTGACAAATCTATTCATCCGTTAACTTCTTTTCGGCATAGATGGACGAAAATGTCACAAAAATGATTGTCAACATGACTATAGAATAGATTGGATCAAAATGTCAGTAAATTTTCATTTGACCAAAACGTCATTAAGTTTTCATTGGAAAAATTTGTCAAATCTCAAATTTCGTTTCATTTAAGGGTAAAATGCAATTTAGGGTAAATAATTATTTTCGTCCTTGAATGTGTATAACACTAACAAATTCGTTCTGAGAGATGAAAATTCAAATTTTAGTATATCCATTTACATGTATTACAAATTTGCTATAACTATTTGTTTATCTTCTTATATCACCATATGTTATTAGATAATTTTTTATTATTTATATTAGATTCTTCCTGATAAAAAAATATATTTTATTAGACAATCTTTTTTTTTTTCAAAAAAAAGGTCAAAGGTTCCATCCGAAACTCGTGTCTACAAAAATCCTTGGCTTCTATTGATCTTAGATCTTCTTACGTGTCCATCAGGATTTTGGTACATTATTTGAACATAATTATATCATAGGATGTTTTTGTCCAATGAAAATTTACTAATATTTTGATCCAATCTATTCAGCAACCGTGTTGGTAATCATTTTTGTGACATTTTCGTCTCTCTGTGCCACCTAGGCTCTTTCATTAACAATAACATATGAATGAATTTGTTGCACTTTTTTTACTTTTGGGGACTAAAATTTGAATTTCTATCTTTTGAGGACGAATTTGTCAGTGCTCTATACATTCAAAGATGAAAATGACTATTTACACTAACACAATATTATCAAATGTATGAAAGTAGTGAAATTGATTTATTTAATATCATTAACACAATATTCTAAAATAGATTAATACAAATTAAAACAAAATATTTTTTAACGAGATTTAATAATCTGAATCACAACTATTTCCTACAAACTAATTTCTTGTAATAAACTTTGGTGCAACCAGATTTGCTGAAACAAATTAACAAAATATGATTCGTTAATATTATAAACATTTGCAGTTCCAACACTTCGAGTCCAATATTAACAGTAGTTAAAACCAAACCAAATAATTCTAATTTTTTTTATCAATTTTGATAGGTTTTGTTCAATTTTGACCAAAATACATAAATGACTCAACCCAAACTATCCGGATCAATTTGAGTCAATTCGGATTCGCGAATAACCCATACCCATAAACACCCCTACTAATTTCCAGTATTAAGCTTTTTGCATTCATTATTTTAATTAATCGATACTCTTCAATTCAATATTATGTGTATGAGTAATCATGACTTTAATTTCATCATAAATGTTTCATGTCATAAACACAAAAACAAGAAAACACAACCCATCCGAACAAGTCTGAAGTCAACATCAAAACTAAAGTCTTCATCTATCACCCACCATCTTAAAGCATATTTCACACCTCTCGGTGAAGCTTCACGACAATGTTAAAAGCACAACTTGCTCAACCTCGCTTCATTCATTGATTTATCATCTCTATTGGTCATTTTTCACTTTGCTTGAAGACTAATGGGAGCAACGAATCTAATATTCTCCGAAAACTCAACCGCCCTATCCAAGCTTCTCACAATATTTCAGGAACAACTCTGTTGTCACGAAGAGTCTAAATTCCAAATTAAACAAAAACTCCAATTCCATCCGGTTCATCTCCTCTGTGCTAACCCCTCCCACTTTAGCATAGTAAGCATTGCTATAGTACCTGTAAAATTTGCAATAATTTAACTTTGCTACATTCAATAAATTAAAAAACATTTTAAAATAATTTAATATTTCGTAATTATATATATAGTAACTAATGATTGGAAGATAGTGGATTCTAATAATTAAATTCAATTCATGTCACACGCATAAGCTAGTTAATAGTGTCATTTTTTGCCAATAAGTACTTACTTATCATCAAGAAATTTGACAGCTACCATAACGCTTGTGATGAGGAGGCGATGTGCATTGAAGGAAGTAAGATATCCACCTTTTTTCTGAAAGAACCTGTCCATGTATATTTGAGCAATCACAAAACATGAAGGGCTGCAGTGAGAGTACTTGAGAATGCGCTCCAGGTACTGTGTAACGCTCAAGTTAGGTGCTTTGGACCCATGAAAGATGGTAACGGGATCATTCTTCTTTCTGGTTGTGAGCAACAATTTCTCATTCTTCAAAATGGATCTCTCCCAAATGGAAGACAAGTTGAGCAGAACTAGTGGAGTCCCTGATGCATGACTCTTAGATGGTGCACCCAATTCTAATGATTTATAGGCCTCTGATTCGATAGCCATGCCTTTGGATGATGTTGTTGTCGTCGTCTCTATTCAAGTACTACACCATAATTGTGCATGCCTTAATCATAGCATTAACAATTTAATTAGTATATTGATGAGCTTTGTTCCAGAATGGTAGAGAACATTCGAGGTGTTTTTCTTTTGTTTCTTTCTCGCAGAATATTAAGCAAAAGGTGTATTCCTTCCTTTGGGTCGGAGATAGGACACCCAAAAGAATATTGTGCATATATGTTTTGATGACAAATTAAAGGGAAGCAATTCCATCTGGTTGGGCCAATTTGGGCACAACACTGTAGTTCAATACATAATTAGTAAAGCTTTCATTTTATTCAAGCACCATAAATTCCAAGTGGGAATTGTGCCCGAGGAGAATAAACCAACTAAGATGCTTGTGACGATAATGTGTGGTGCCACGACCACGAGTCTCAACCCCAGGAGATATTAGGAACTGCGGGAATGAAGGGAAACACTGAAGTATTGAGGTAATTGATAGGAGAATGGTTGTTAGTAATTCAATTTCTTTTCACAAGTCACACGCTCCGATCAATATGTGAAAGTTTCATTAGATTGTTAAGTGGTTCATTCGCATAAACATCCTAAATTCTGCTAAGTATTGGGTGAAAAATGCATCATGCCATGGGAATGATGAAAAGGACTTGTAGTTACAACTAACTTGTATAAAATGAATGCATCATGTATCAGCTTTTAAAGGATGAATCAAGTCATTTTAAAAGAATATTTTTTTTTATTTGTAAGAATAAAAATAGATATTGAAAATTTATAATAATTTATACATTTTGCTTAATTTTATGAGTTGCTATATTTTTTTATATTCTAAATATTTTTTTATATCAATAAATGATAGTTATTAGAATATTAATTTCTTTTTTTCTCATTCACTTTATATCTCCTTATTCTAATAAGAATTTTACATTTGATTAAATTAAAAGAAAATAAAAGGTGATAAAGGAGAACAAGTTAGTCATTCTCTTTATATAAATTATAATAATTATCTTGACCTAAGACATTTTTGTTTATCGCTTTTTAATGAAAGTATTTTTAGCTATTTTTATTAGATTGTGACACTTTCATAGAGTTTTCTTAACCTCTTATCTCTCTCAATATATTTAATTCTAACTTGAATTTTTTTTTAAATTATCAATAATTAAAAATAACATTATATCCCAATATAAATTATTTATCAAATATTTTAAACGTAACTACGAAGACCATCACCAACATTCATGAAACATATGATTAGCAAATTCTACATCTCCTTTACACCCTACACACCACACAATCTCCCCCATCAAGTATCCCTCTTCGCCGCCACAGGTTTTGTTTTGTAGCGATTCAATCTTGTATCAGTTTCCATGCAAACATATAGTCACTTTTAATGGGACCACACCTTCCCCCAACATATTCCTTCATTATTTTCTGCCTTACGTACCAAGTTGATGTAATTGTATATATTCCAGTAGACTCTTTCTTCCATCTCCATTTATAGAATAGGCCTCAACTTTTTGAGACCGCGATCCAATCCATAGTTAAGATGCCATTCAGGCATTCACCAACACCGAAATAAAAGCCGTTTTCAAGCATTCATCAACGACGTACCTATCTACATGAAAGAATAATGTATAATTTGGTCTATTAAACTTAAGAACATGAAAAAAAGTATTCGTACCTATGATATAGCAAAACCAACAACGTTGCCTTGATGTAAGCTCCTAAGCTGCACAACGACTGTACTCCAGCCTCTAAAAAGAAGGCATTTTTTTTTTCATCCATGATAAGTCATATATGACTTATATATGTTATATATTATGTACTTGTGGTAGATCTACATCGAACAAATGAAACACCGATCTGGGCATGTCTGTTTTCTAACCTCAACAACCTTTTCTGAATGATGTGCACTTGGCCTGCATTGACGACATCAAGAATTCTCCGAACACTATATCATTTTCGAACATGATATACATATATGTAAATTAGTTAAAGATTAGGTGGAAACGAAGGATATAACTGACAAAAAATAATAACTAATGTTATCTATCTTAATTTTTTTTATATGATAGATAAATAGAAATATTCTTTTAAAAAATATGACAATTAAAAAGGAATTGAGAGAATAATTATCAAGTTGTGGCAAGTAACGTTCCTTTTTTTGGATCCGCAAGTAACGTTCTTATTCAAGAGAATTTAATAACATTGAATACTTTGAATAAATTTGATTATAAAAATCATGATAACTTTTATTTAGTATTTAATGACATTTATTATAAAAAACAAATATTTTAAAAAAAATATATGAAAATATAAAATATTTATTTTTAATAAATTAAAAATAGTCAAAAAAATATTTACTTAATTAATCCTAATAAAAAGTGATAGTAAGTAGTAACCACCTTTCAACATTCTCTTTCTAATATACTATTTTTATTGGTTAAAATTTATTAAAAATTATGAAATTAAGACAGATGGTCATTAAATAACGTGTGAAGTCACTAATTTATTTTTATTTCCACTAAATTTCAAATCAATGAAAATGTTGTATTTAAAAGGGTGTGTTAGAAAATGTGTTATTCAAAAATTTCTTGATAATAATGCTCATTCATCCGTACAAACAGTACCTATCATATATATTCAAAATGAATTAAAATAAGAATTCAATGGTGATGTATTAATGTTATAAAATAGTTTTATATTATCATTTAATTATAAGTTATCATTTATATGACTTTTAAGGTAAATTGGTAAATTTTGACAAATTTATTATAAATAATAATTTGTGATTGGATGATAATATAAAATAATTTTATATTATCAATGCATAATTTATATTATCTTAAAATAAAGAATAAATAATTTATATATTAATAATAAAAAGGATTTTTACATTATCATTTTTTCTGCATTCACATTATCATTTTTAATCATAAGCTATTATTATGATAAATTTATTAATTTTTATAATAATTATTATAAAATTTATATCAAGCACAATTTTTAATTGATTGATATTGTAATAAGTGTTTAGAAATTAAACTCTATAGTAAAATCATTAAATGCAACATTATCATTTAAAACTTGCTGGCTATAATTATGCCTTTCCTCAGGGAGCCTTCTTATCAAATAGTCATCGACCCAAGCCACAATCACCAAATTCAAAAAGAAAGAAAAAGAAAAATGGCTTCTAACAAGTCCTCTCCTTCTCGATCTCGTTCAAGAATAAAGCGTTTTCTTATTTGTCTCGTACTAGTGTCCCTACCCTTCTTGTTCTTTGTACTTTCTGAGAAGCAAAAAAGAGTCACCAAAATGATTGAGGTGGACCCGAAGCCAAGACCAAGACCCGCTTGGTTTGATGTCATAACAAAAGGTATCATCAATGACAAAAGGAAAATTAAGGTAGGCCTCGTTAATATCGATGCTAGAGCGGATGGCAACATATTTGAACAATTAGATGCACTTGACTCTCAAGTAGAGACTATATCTATAGATTTTGATCATGTTGATAAGAATTTGAAATGGGAGGATATTTTTCCCGAATGGATCGATGAAAACGGGAAATGGGGTCAACCCAAGTGCCCAAATTTGCCAATGCCGGCGTTGGAAAATCATGGGGATCTCAATGTTGTGGTAGCAAAAGTTCCATGTGGGATTAGGGATGTGTTTAGGTTGCAAGTTAATTTGGTGGTGGCTAATTTGGCTGTGGAGAGTGGGTGGGTGACCAAGATGGAGAGTGATCATAGGAAAGTGCATGTTGTGTTTGTGGGGTCATGTGGTCCCATGGTAGAGATTTTCAGATGTGACGACCTTTTGATGCATCGAGGTGAATATTGGGTGTACATGCCTGATTTAAGGAGCCTCAAGCAGCAAACGCTTATGCCTGTTGGTTCATGCCAAATTGCTTCGGGTTATGCTGAAACAGGTACACTTAATTAATTAATTATATTATTAATTATTCGTATTTAATACATTCTCTATATTTAATAAATGTACTGATGTTATATTATTATCTAATTACAAATTACTAAGAATAGTAAATTTGATAACTTTTATAAATTGATTAGTAGATACTATTACATTCATCTCCAACACTAATGTTTTATGAATTACTTAATAAGTTTTTATCATTGAAACAAATGATTTGACAATACTTTGTTTAAGTGAATTGTTTATATAACTAATCGTTAGCTTAATTTATTCTTATCAATTAAAAAAAATTAATTGCAAAATTTAATGTAATTCAAGTTAAACACTCTCTCTATCAACTTTAGCATTTTGAGTAAATGTTTATATAGAGTTTTTAAATTTATATAACATTATAGGACTCTCAAATTAAAGATAAACAATTCTTATAAGCAATTATACATTATAGATACTCTAATAGAGTACATAAAAATTAAATATACTGATTAATTTGTGATAAAAATAATGCTAACTATAATAGAAATTATTTGGCAAACCCATATATAAGGTCATGTTGCATTCATATGTGTGAAATGATTATTTAGTGAGAAATTTGTATTTAATATTTTTTGTGTGTAAAATTTTCTTAATCTATATTAATAATCACACATTGCAAGTAAGATTAATGTCTAATCCATTAAATTGAAAAACACTCGTTTTATGACCCAGGAAAAAAAATAAAAGAAATTTCTTGGCAGTTAAGGACTGTTATAAATTATAATCTTCCTTAATCTTAATTTCCAAATTCACACACATTCCTTCGGAGACTCAATCTCTTCATCAGATTGTGCTGCTGGTCTAGCTTTTAACACTATCCTATATTTATTATTCATAGAATAAAGACACTAAAGTATCTAAATATTTAGAAAATAGAAATTTAAGGTAATAATAGCTATTTTGAATTTGAATATCATCGATCTTAAAGAGACAAAAAGAAATGCAGTAGGTTTACATTGAATATTTTCATATCTCTAATTGATTTCGTAAGAGATAAAACACAAACAGATGGGCCTCAGTATTACTTGATTCTAACATTATTTACTGTTTTGAATTAGGTAAGAATAAGATATCTGTGACTACAATATAGGAACCATTAGATTAGAGATGTATATTAAATTATTTATGGGTATATGGTAAATATTATTTTTAAGGATAAACATGATTTTAGTTATTGTAAATTATTAGTAGTATGGTCAAATTTAATTAATTTTCATCTTCCATTTTTCTTGGTCTTTATAATTTTTTTATTAATAATGATCTCTATGATTTTTTAAATATTAACGTGACATGCATCAAAATGATCGTTAATATAACATGACTAGATGCATGTTATCTCATAACAGAGTGATATCGACTATGTTTAATGTTTTTAAGTCATGTTTAGAACCCAAAAAAAAAAAACCTGTTTGGAAGAATAATAGTAAATGCTTCTATATGGAGTATATATTTACAGAAATTAATATCTTGTTTCAAGTTAATTAATTTTTTTATTAATAAATGTTAATTTAATATTATTATTAGAATATTAATTCAAATCTACAAATTTTCTCAGTTTCTCTTTTTTTTTTTTCTTAATCACCCAACTCCCTTTATTATATTTTCGTGATCACATGTGGTCTTATAATGGTTAATTTGAAGGTAAAGAGGGATGGAGGATTGACATGGGACTTACGCGCGTTCCAAAGCTGGCCTACGTAACTGTTCTTCACTCTTCAGAAGCTTATGTTTGTGGTGCAATAGCACTTGCTCAAAGCATCCTTGGAACCCAAACCACGTCTATACAAACTGACCTACTCCTCCTAGCTGATAACTCCATCGGTCCCCAATCCACATCGGGTCTAAAAGCCGCAGGGTGGAAGATCAAACGCATCCAACGCATCCTAAGCCCCTTCGCCAAAAAGGATGCATACAACCAGTGGAACTACAGCAAGCTACGAATGTGGCAACTCACAACCTACGACAAAATCATCTTCATAGACTCCGACCTCTTAGTCCTCAGTAGCATCGACCATTTATTCGTGCTCCCTCAGTTATCAGCAGCACCTAACGAGAAAACGCTGTTCAACTCGGGCTTGATGGTAATCGAGCCGTCGCAATGCATGTTCCGGAAAATGATGAACGTGACTTCCAAGGTGCGTTCTTACAACGGCGGCGACCAAGGCTTTCTCAACGAAATCTTCACGTGGTGGCACCGTTTGCCGGCCAAGGTGAATCAGCTGAAGACTTTTCGTAGTAGTGGCCATGGGATGCACGAGCTCCCTGATGACGTGTACGCCGTACACTACCTGGGTCTGAAGCCGTGGATGTGTTATAGGGACTATGATTGTAACTGGGACATGCAGGATCGCCATGTTTTCGCGAGTGACTCGGCTCACAACAGGTGGTGGCAGGTTTATGATGCCATGCCGAAAGAGTTGCAAGCTTATTGTGGACTCACGGAGAAGATGAATGAAAGGATTGTGAAGTGGAGAAGGATAGCAAGAAATGCTAGTTTGTCCGATGGCCATTGGAAGATTAAGGTCGAGGATCCTAGAAGGGGGAATTATTATTCAGATTAGAAGATTAATACGGTCCTAGCTAGCCGTATGAGCCTGGGCCCTGGGGTCTCGTTGCTTATAACTATACTTATCATGTTTAATCAAATCAGTTAAATTTCTTTAACATCAAAATAAGTCATCTAAAATAAGTTAGAAAAAAAATGAATATTTCACACCAATAATATAATATAATTAAAAAAAATACATTCAATCAAAAAAAGCACAATGTTTAAAAAATAAAAATAGCATAGAAATTACGTACCTATCAGATTTAAACAGAGTTCGTCTCTCTCACAGAAGTACATGTCGTTGCAATCAACAAAGATCTCTCAACAGTCAACACCATGTTCATAAATAAATATATGTGTAATTTTTTAAAATTTTTTATTGTTGTGTAATGTTTTGAATGTGTCCGAATATATCAATATAATGTGTTAAATTTGTGTTTATTTAAGAATTCTTCTAAATAATTTTGTTCGTCAAAATCTTGTGAAAATTTAAACACCACACCACTGAAATTTTGTGTAATTATGAATGAAACATCACACCACTGAAGTTAAGAAGTTATTTTATCCCTCTTAAAAAAGATATAAAAAAAAAACTGTCCATTTCTGATTGTATACACTATGCTCTTAATTATTATTAGAGGCGACGCCTAGGAAAAGGTTTGTTTTGCACTGACAAATGATGCATGCTGATCGAGTTAGGCAATCTTTATCGACCCGAGTCAAGAGTCAGTTTTAATTTTGCTTTAACATGATACCCATACCAGTGGTGAGTGACGATGCAACAAGTTCAGGATAGTTTGTGAAAGAAAGAAGGTTATGAATTATTGGGTGTTTGTGGAATTAAATTGGTAGTTTATTCATATGAAATTACTAAATTTCGTTAGACTTTGGGCATTATTTCAGGTAATACGTTCTGTCACTTGTGCATTCCTCTGGCAGCGAATTCCACGTGTCAGATACGTGGCATGACCAAAATGCTACGTTACGTAAGATAAAGTAACTGTGACTGTCCCCTTTTTTATTTATTATTATTATTGTGTGCGTTTGGACAAGAGCAGTGAGGAAGAAGCCTCTCCGGCGATCTGAGGTTTCCGATGGCGGAGCAACACCGCAAGACCACGCTGGATTCGGGCTGGGTCGCAGCGAGGTCCACTGAGGTCCAATTCACCGGAACCCAGCTCACCACTACTCACCCTCCAATACGCCCCACTTCCCCATGGATGGAAGCTCTCGTTCCTGGAACGTAATCACAATCACATTTTCCATTTCTCAATTTTATTATTTTACTTCCTCTTTAATTTATTGACTTGATTCCGCACAATTACTTAACAGTGTTCTGGCAACCTTAGTGAAAAACAAAGCCGTGCCCGATCCTTTCTATGGACTGCAAAATGAGCACATCATTGACATTGCTGATTCTGGAAGAGACTATTACACCTTCTGGTTCTTTACAACCTTTAATTGCAAGCTTGTACGTCTTTGGAATTGTTCTTTCACACATTGTATGATATAAGTTTAGATTAGATTTTCAAGTGGTGCCCTTTGATTTTAATTTCATATTCCCCTTTTTTGCTTCTGCTGATATTTTGTGCTTTCCAGTCCGTGAATTAGTATTCCAAAGATAGGGACTGAATGCTATCGAGTACCCAAGATTTTAAATTGTGGTCGCAGTTGTAGTTTTGTCTTGATCTTTGATATTACGAAACATTGTGGTGGCAGAGAGTCCAAAAACTTTGACATTGTGGCTGCAACCGCGACTGTCGACCATTTTTTAAAACCTTGCCGGTATCTAAATAATAATCTGCTTTTGAATATACGATGGTGGTTTGTTACTTTGATGGAAGGGACACCACTGATTACTTGGCCTTTTTGCATTTGCAGTCCAGCAATGAGCATTGTGATCTGAACTTCCGTGGAATCAATTACTCTGCTGATGTGTATTTGAATGGCCACGAAATCATCCTACCGAAAGGGATGTTTCGAAGGCACTCCCTTGATGTCACCGATATTCTTCATCCAGATGGCACAAACCTGCTTGCTGTTCTTGTTCATCCTCCGGATCATCCCGGGAGAATTCCTCCTGAGGGAGGACAAGGCGGTGATCATGAGGTTGGGAATTAACTTCATACATATGATCCATTAATGTTACATGAAAACTTTAAATATGAATTGCAAGTGTTTCATGACTTATGGAATCAGTTAGGCTTACAGTGAAAGAGGAAGAGGAACAATACTTGCAGTTGTGCGCAGGATATGTAATTCATTTCTCTTGTTATTTTGTAGATAGGAAAGGATGTGACTACACAGTATGTTGAAGGTTGGGATTGGATGGCTCCTATAAGGTGACATTGCTAATACTTGTATTGATGTGGGGTAATTGTTCCAAAAATAATTTATTTATTTTTTCTTTATTCTTTGAACTAAAAACCTGCCATTCTTTTTCTAGAGCATTTTGGGCATTACCTATTTACTGTTTGAAATTCGAAGAGAACAGGAACAATGGAAAAGCCAACTAAACTAAAATGTATCTATGACTAATGCAAGTTTAAATATGGTTGCAGGGATAGGAATACTGGAATATGGGATGAGGTTTCTATTTCTGTTACTGGGGTGAGTTGCATTAATTGTTTTAGTTCATCCAAAAGTCTTCACTATTTTTTTTAATCACTCATTGGATTTGTCACTGAGACAAATTATGGAGGCCTTTCATTTCCCTTCGCGATCCTTCTGTGTTTATTGCATTGTTGGTCCTAACTAATCCATTTGTAGTTCATAGTAAATATTGTTGAACTTCAATTCCAATCATATGCTGGCTTTATGAAATATAGTTTGGGTAGTCATTGAGATGTCTGGAAAACAAAACCAGGATATTGTTGAGGCATGAGCTAGACATCAGAATAGCCATGTTAATTTTGGCTTTTAATGCAGTCCATACAATCAACAAACCAGATCAAACATTCCATAGTGTCAATTTTCTTTCTTTTATAGACGATTGTGCTTCCAGCTGTTCCTTGGTGGGATGACTTCAGTGTCTGTGTTTTTGGTGCAGCCTTTAAAAATAATTGATCCACACTTGGTTTCAACATTTTCTGATGATTACAAGAAGGCATATCTACATACAACAACTGAGTTGGAAAACAGGAGCTCCTTGACTGCTGAGTGTTCTTTGAGTGTCCAAGTGACAACAGAACTTGAGGATGGCATTTGCTTAGTAGAGCATCTTCAAACTCAAGATCTCTCAATTCCTGCAAACTCACGGGTGCAATATACATTTCCTGAGGTCAGTGACTGCATTCATTATGCTGATGACAGTTTGTTCCATTGTTCTTAGACTGTTAACACATTTTAAGAACGTAATTATTAATTCAAGAAATCTTGATCAACAAATTTGGCAATTTTAAGAAATTTGTTTGATTTCACACCC
The DNA here is from genome assembly GCA_007407185.1 of Glycine tomentella. Classification (NCBI taxonomy): domain Eukaryota; kingdom Viridiplantae; phylum Streptophyta; class Magnoliopsida; order Fabales; family Fabaceae; genus Glycine; species Glycine tomentella. The sequence continues at coordinate 774,527 of PYAF01005891.1, forward strand.
TATTCTCTTGGTTAATGTTCTTGGACAGCTTTTGTGCTTGTTTGTCTATATGGCTTACATCATGTGTTGGTGCTATATTGGGTTGTCTAACTTTTAGATGGCTCTAATTAACAGTAATTATAATTAAAGTTTACCATCATATCTTGAGCTTGTGCTGTAGCCAGACAATGTTTAATATACTGCCGATTGTTTTAGGTTCAAAATATCCTAAATAATAAATAAAAATGGATCTCTTATATTTCCTTACTTATCAAAGGAGCAAATGTTAGGGTATGATTGGAGATGATGAATATATATTAGAAATTCTCAAGACATTGACATCCTTAATTTGTAAATTATTACTTAATTACGTAATATCTTTCTTTGCTGTTTATGTTGACATGTATGATCCAAAGAAACAAATCTGACAGCAAAGCATTTAAAGAAGCCAAGTTATCATAGGGACACCCCCGCCCTCTTTTTTGCATTGAACATATGCAATTCTGGATAGATAAAGCAATGAAGCGTATAGAGAAAAAAAATTAAAGCAACCCAAGTAATAATAGGGACAGCACTTTTTCTCTTTCTTTTTTTACATTGCACAATGCAACCCCGTTTAGATAGTATTTTCTATCATCCTTTTACTACTGATCCTGTTATCTTGCATATATTGGGGGTTTAAGTTTCAATGCTTCTTTTCAAGTGCTAATGGTCTGAATTAACAGCTTTTCTTCTCCAAGCCCAATTTATGGTGGCCAAATGGAATGGGAAAGCAATCTTTGTACAATGTTGTTATTAGCATTGATGTTAAAGGATTTGATGAATCTGATTCATGGAGCCATCACTTTGGATTCCGCAAAATTGAGAGCCATATTGATGATGCTACTGGCGGAAGGTATGGTGATTTCTCGGATTTATTCAATGTTATAATTTCTACCTTTTACTTAGTAGAATTAATTCAATTTTTAAACTGTTTTTGTATGTGTTTTGTTGCATACTTCTTATTTTGTAGGTTATTTAAAGTCAATGGAAAACCAATTTTTATTCGAGGGGGTAACTGGATATTGTCAGATGGACTACTGCGGCTTTCGAAGAAGCGGTATAATACAGATATTAAATTTCACGCAGATATGAATTTTAACATGATTCGATGCTGGGGTGGTGGGCTAGCCGAAAGACCGGAGTTTTATCATTACTGTGATTATTATGGCCTTCTGGTAAGCTGCACTTGCTACCAGACCCTTACTTTTTCGTATAATTGCATGTCAACATGTTAGGATCCAATTGCAAGGTATGGTGGGACTTGAGTCCCACTTAAAAGTATGGAAATTTGGTGTGGGATTTATAAAGCCTTGGGCTTTCCATGTACAACGGCTAGCTCTTGATGTGTGGTTCTCCCAAGGTTTTTATCACAATATTTTTCCTTTGTTATATCTTAGGTTCTTTATGTTTATATTACGTTGGTGGCAGTATTGGTTTTAACATTGATCTAGTTACTGGCTTAATTTTGAAGGTATGGCAAGAGTTTTGGATTACTGGGGATGTTGATGGACGTGGTGACCCAGTGTCCAATCCAAATGGTCCACTGGACCATGACCTTTTCTTGTTTTCTGCAAGAGACACAGTTAAGCTTCTAAGAAATCATCCTAGTCTTGCACTATGGGTGGGGGGAAATGAACAAGTTCCGCCGGATGATATAAATGCTGCTCTTAAAAATGATCTGAGGCTTCATCCTTATTTTGAAAGTGTGGATGAAAATAGCAAACCTGTAGGAGACTGGTCCCCAATGTCGACAGATTTTAGTCAGTATCTTGATGGCACACGCATTTACATACAAGGTTCAATGTGGGATGGGTTTGCTGATGGGAAGGGGAACTTCACTGATGGTCCTTATGAAATTCAAAATCCTGAAGATTTCTTCAAGAATCACTATTATAATTATGGATTCAATCCAGAGGTTGGTTCTGTGGGAATGCCAGTTGCAGATACCATAAGAGCAACAATGCCCTCAGAAGGATGGCAGATACCAGTGTTTAAGAAACTTCCCAATGGTTATGTTGAAGAAGTTCCAAATCCCATATGGGAATACCATAAATATATTCCTTATTCAAAACCCACCAAGGTTCATGATCAGATTCAACTTTATGGTGATGCTAAAGATCTTGATGATTTTTGTTTGAAAGTAAGAGAAAGTAGAAACCTTCATCCTGTTGGCCATTAGCGATGCATTTTTTTATCGTCCTATTTTTCATGATCTTTTGCTGAAGTTGATGTATAATTAAGATGCTATAATCTTTTCAGGCTCAACTTGTGAACTACATACAATATAGAGCTCTTCTGGAGGGATGGACTTCTCGCATGTGGAGTAAATATACAGGTGTATTAATATGGAAGACACAGAATCCCTGGACTGGTCTGAGAGGTCAATTTTATGATCATCTACTTGATCAAACAGCAGGTTTCTATGGTTGTCGGTGCGCTGCAGAACCAGTTCATGTACAGCTTAATCTGGCTACATATTTGATAGAGGTAAGTGTCTAAATGAAGTTCTAGTTTTATGAGTAGCTAATGAAAATAGAGACGTCATTTTACCAATATGATAAATATTTTCCCTCATTCATGAAGTTAAAATTGAGATAGGAAGGCAAATGTGGCAAGTTAAAAAGATTATAAGTGTAAGAACTTGTGAAAATTGTATGATTCACAATTTTCTTTGCAATTTATGCATGGTCCACTTATGAAGAGTAGGTCATTAAAGGTTCTGTATCCTTTTATCTTTCTTCCCACAACAGGTTGTTAATACTACATCAGAAGAAATGTCTAATGTCGCTATTGAAGCTTCAGTGTGGGATCTTGACGGGACATGCCCATACTACAGAGTTCATGAAAATTTCTCTTTGCTGCCAAAAAAAGTAGCACCTATTGTTCAGATGAAATATCCAGAGTCAAAAGATCCAAAGCCAGTCTACTTTCTTCTTCTCAAACTCTATGACATGTCAGATAATAGAGTTATATCCAGAAACTTTTATTGGTTGCATCTTTCTGGTGGAGATTACAAGTTATTGGAGCCATATAGGGAGAAGAAAATACCTCTCAAGATAACATCGAAGGTTTCAATTGAAGAATCCATTTATAATATTCAAATGCTTGTGACAAACACATCTAAAACATCAGCCTCTACAAGTTCAACAGCTAGGCTAAGTGATTGTTTTTATGGCACGCACACACTGGAAACTCTGGATTGTGGTGGGGTTGGAATAGAACAAGAATCTGGTTTGTTTAAGAGGATACATAGATGTTTTGCTGGGAAAAGTGATGGTTTGAAAGTTACTGAAATAAGTGGGCCTGATGTAGGCGTTGCTTTCTTTCTTCATTTTTCTGTTCATACTTCAAAGACGGACCACAATGAAGGGAAAGACACAAGAATTCTTCCGGTTCATTACTCAGATAACTATTTTTCACTAGTCCCAGGAGAGACCATGCCTATAAATATATCTTTTGAGGTTCCTCCGGGTGTCACTCCTCGAGTTATTCTGCATGGCTGGAATTACGATGGAGGTGAAATCATTTGCGAAGTTGTATCGTAATCTCCCGAAACCTTGTGAAATGATGAAGTCTTGTGTGTGTTATTAAAAATGCATCACAAAGAGAGACCTTAATGATTTCAATTTATTTGTTGGTTTACTATACCTTAAAAGGCTAATATATCGTTGCAACGTTTGAAGATTAATCTTTGCAATTGTTTATGTGCAATACAAAATAAGAGAGAATGATGCATGCGTATTACAGCTACACAGACTTACTCCACTAGTATTATACGTTCACTAACAATGACTTGTGCATATTTATCCAAAAGAACAAAACAATGTAGGAGGTATTTTCCTAGCCATTAAAGACATTTTAGTGGAATTCCAAGATATGTTTCAAGAGTGGAAGGTCTACCTCCCCTTCAAAAACGTGACCATGCTATTATACTAAAGGAAGTGGCTAAATACCAACGTGACAGTACAACTATCCCTATTATCGAAAAGGTGTGAGATGGAAGGATAATTAATGACTTGGTAGCTGTTAGCGTCATACAACCTAGGAGGTGTTTTGTGTGGATCATAAGGCACACAATAAAGTTATAGTCTCATGTTGGTTTTAAATGTCAAAATAGGTTAGTTATAGATGTGAAAATAGATTAAACTTGACAAGTCAACTTATTTAACTCCCAAAAACAACTTTGCTTGGATTGTGATAATCCGATTGGCCAGACTCATCGAGTTAAGTTTTTATTTTATTTTATTTTATGGATTGTTTAATTAAATATATATTTTTGAATTACTGTTGGAATTATTGGATCTCCTCCATTCTTTATTAGAGTCAATATTTTGTGAATTATTATTGATTTATGTTATTTTGTTGATTTGTTCTACATTTATTTAACTCATGATAATAGTTTCTAAAGATCATTTAGATTATATATATTTATTTATTTGGTGGGCAAACTTATAAGTCATTCATTTTTATAATTTTTTTCTTTATCTTTTTTTAAAAATTTGAGAGGCCAATCAAACTCAACTCACAACTCATCAAAGTTGGGTTGAATTGAGATTTTTAACCCAAACAAATCCAACGTAATCTATTGTTAGGTGAGTTTAGGGTGAATTATGTCAAGTTTATCCACCACTCCTTTGTGACCTACCAATCCATGATATTCATTACTCTTTTACATCCTTCGTATTTTTTATTGGAATATAAGTATCTATTGTTTAACAAATATAATATTTTTTTTTTAAAAAAAAATAAACACCAAAAGGCAAAGGCATCGGAGCATAAGGCATTTTCTTCCTATACCAACCTATTTTCTAATACACCCAGCATTAAACAATGAATTTCCAAAATTACCCTTATTTATAACCTTAAGTACAGACGAACGGATTGCACAAGCTCTTCTTCTTCTTCTTTCTCGCAGCGCACCATTCTTCTTTTTCTTCATCATTTTCGCATTTTGCTAGAGCTCCGTTGTGCAAGAAGGCAAGGAGTGAGTCATCGTTGTCGTTCCTCATTGATTAAGGGAGCTTTTTCTTTGCCATCGTTGTGAGTTCTCACTTCTTGCAATTTTTTATTTTTCTGTAAAATAGATTCATAAATCCGTATAGATCATACGGATTGGGCAATCCGTATAAAGCTTACGGACTTCATACGGATTGGCTGATCCGTAAGGTTCATACGGATTGGCCGGTTGTTGATGTATTATTTCTCGTATAAAACTAAAAGGATACAAGCTAGCCTGGTTTCCCATTAATCTTCTATAGCATATAAAATGCCTCAATTCCTGTGGTAATTTCGTTGAAATGTTATATAGGATCTGGAGTTTATTATGTACATTCTTTTTACTTCTTGTTTCCATTTGGTTGATGTTGCAGTATACTGGAAGTACCCAATTATACATCAGCTGAGGCAGACTTGCTCGATTCATTTATAACTAAAGCTAAGTTTGAGAATAACCGATATCAAAAACCAAAGAAGCAGCAACCCAAATCTTCAAGCAAACATGTCGATTGGTTTTAACATTTGGATAGCAACCCTGCCCATATAATGTCCCTAGCCAATAGCACTGAGATTGGTGGGACATGGTTTACAATACACTACCAATTGCTAGATATCAGATGCTCATAGAAGCCTTATACTTTATTTCTCTGAAACATACGCGAAGAATATAAGCTACATACAGTTTCTGATATGTATATTATTATTTTTTTTCATTCTATATCTCATTTATCATATCTTTCTTTTATGATTTTTGTAGGGATTAGGGGAGTCGGTAGGGGTGTCATTTCATGACAAGTTGGAAAGTTTGTGTAATGCAACATATCTTGCAGAGTTGCTATGCAACATGCCTGTTTTTTATGTATAAACAAGTTAATCTAACCGATGACAAATTAGATGTCTTTGTATCATTTCTGCTATATCTGCTTGACCGCTTCCTTTTTTTGTTCTCGTTTTAAATGCATGCGTTTGGACTTTAGAAACAAATGTCTGGCAAAACCATATGTAGTGTCAATTGATATTTAGTTTCTTTTTTTCTGTTAAGAGAATGAGGGAGGAGGCACGACCTGTCTTTCATATATCCTTTAGACTAGTTGGAATTAGTCTCTGACTCTCCGGGAGATACATGGGACACAAAATAAAGTCTCAGTCAGCTTAGAAAAAGCAAAAGGCAAGAGAAATAATTAAAATGACGTTCAAGTTTATCATAATGCAGACGATGCGAGATGAGAAACTAGAATTACGATAAACATGACATGAACTTTTATGCTAAATCATCAATAATATAAAAGTATAATCGAAGTGGAAGCATATCTATATCCATGGATGATTATTTGAGGAAGAAATAATTGGACTCTAAGATCTTCCAAATCTTTATGTACAATCCCTCTTGATCTTCTCTACTAATCATAATTACTAATTAGGAAAGAAAATTGATGCATATGACTTGAGAACCATAACTCTTTTTACAATAGGCAAGTACTCTTTCATTAAGAGTTATATCTTTTAAACCTTATGTCTATTCACAATTATACTAATTCACAAAGAGTTATGACTATTACTTATTTCTATTTTGACCATCATAAGAATAGAAATAAAACTTATGATATCTACGAATTATATATAGACCACACCTAATGAGATTCTATATATCTCAATAAATTTATCTTTATAAAATCACTTAAATGGAGATAGAAAATGGTGTCCCAATAAATTTTTATGTCTCAAGTAATTATAGTAACTAAAAAAAAATTAATTGTATAATATATCCAGCAACAAAAGTTAAAATAAAACCAAATCTGGAATTTAGTTTCCAAAATTGTTATATTTTTACAACATTATTTTGGAAACTAAATTCTAGAATGGAATTAGTTTTATAAGCATTTTGGAATTTTGTTTTCCAAACGTTATTAAGTTAAATTATGAAAACTAAATTCTGGACATTTATATATTGTTAAATATAAGTTCTAAAAGTTATTTTTTGGGAAAAATATTTTTGATAAAAAAAATACACAAGAGATGCAAAGAGGGGAAAGAAAAATTGCAAATTAAATTGGGGTAGAACTTCTTACACTTCCACTATTTCTTCTTGCACTTATTGCATGGAAAACCCATTCTAAAATACAAATTACATGTCAGGATGGACTTTTCATAATGCAACAGGAGGTGTAAGAAGCAATAGTAGGACTGAAGAAAGCAACAGTCATTAAATTGCCGTAGCGGATGTTTACGCTGGGATGTTGTCCATTAGCATTCAAGAAGAGGCCCGGCCCGGCCCGGCCCATATTATTTGTTAGTATGTATGAGTAGCCGTTGCATGAAGCTGCTTTCAGTATCCGATCCCAAAATTCAAACTCTCATTTTGGCTTTAATCATTCAACAGGTAAACACCTCTCTCTGAAACGGTGTTCCTTCGTAAGCAAAATCTCTCCCACTCTCTCTGAATTCCCTAGCGAAATCTAATCTAATCTCATCTCATCTTTCTTCTTCTTCTTCTTCTTTTGAATCTACGTTGTCATGGACGGTACTCGCTCTTTCCTTCATTTCCTTCTTTCTTCTTATTTCGCTTTGTCTTCGAGGAAATTTAACAATTTCTGTGGATATTCTTGTAGATCAAATCATTGACATGCTTACAGAAAAGTTCAATCGGTTCGATATTAATTGCAATTTGAAGCCGTCATCAGGTTTCCATTCTTTTATTTGTTATATATGTTCTTTTTTTTAAGTTTTGGAAAATCATAATTATTGGATTGTTTGTTTAATTTCAGAGTCACAGCCAAGCGTATCAACTGAAGCTTGTGATGAAACAGGTTTTTCCTCTTCTTCATATCCACTTAATGCTTTTGTAAGATCTTGTATACAGACACTGTGATTCTTCGAGATTATTTCTCTGCAACAGTTCTCTATCTTCTCCTTATAAATTTCTATTTTATTATTATTACTGTTATTAAAATCGATTCTGGAATGCAAATTTGAATTATTGAATCTTCTTGTTCTAATTTTCCAAATTAGTTTCTGTTTTAAATAGGCTTCATTTTGTGCGAACAAAATTTCAAACCTAATATACTTTAAATAAGGAATGTGATTTGGGGTTTAGATTTGATTTATCCAAAAAATTAAGGAAGTAAAAGATTCTTATCTTACAAAGCTGGTTTCGATGTTGCCTCTGCCCTCTGATTATTTGGATTTTGGTATATCAGCAGATAATGTATTGGCACAACTGAACGATGAGACCTCTGACAATATGGATGAGAGTAGTATATCCAATGGAATCCATGAATGTTCTCCTTATGAGGATCATACACTCCCAATATTGAAGAAAATCCTTGACTTGAATACTAAAATTCAGGTAAATTTTAAATGTTGGTTGATGGTTTGGTCAAACGAAAGAATCAAAATCCTTCCGAATATCACTTCTAATCAAATTCCTTCTGTATCATTGCTTTTGTTGATGTTGGTTTATATGGTTCATGTATCAGAATTTGAAGAAACAACATGTAGCCCTATCTGATCAAGTGAAACTCACAACTGAGTCATTTCCAGGCCTAGATGTTTTGAAGTCTGTTCAGCTTCTTGGTAAGGCTCTAACCTAAAAGTGAATAATAATATCTGGTTCCATGTGATTACTTTATACTAGATTTTCATCTTTTTTATCTGTCACTAGGTGCTGAATATGAAGTGTTGAAAAGAAAGTACCTAGAGGAGTCCTCTGAGCGTAGGCGGCTTAACAATGAAGTGATTGAACTAAAGGGAAATATCAGAGTTTTCTGTAGATGCAGACCACTAAATGAAAGTGAAATTGCAAATGGATCAGCAGTATCTGTTGTCAATTTTGAGTCATCTTCTGATGAGGTCCAAGTCATTTGCTCTGATTCTTCGAAAAAGCACTTCAAATTTGATTATGTATTCAGACCTGAAGATAACCAAGGTACATGAGAAATTAGAACTTTCTGGTGGTTAAGTTTCAGTTGAGAAATTTTCTTTCTTTTGTTGGTTAATGATTAATAGTGTGTCAATTATTTTATTGTACAGAGACTGTTTTCGAACAAACAATACCTATCGTCACATCTGTGTTAGATGGGTATAATGTTTGCATTTTTGCATATGGTCAAACTGGAACTGGCAAGACCTTTACTATGGAGGGAACACCTCAGCATAGGGGAGTTAACTATAGAACCCTGGAGGAATTATTTCGAATATCTGAAAAGAGAAATGATGTAATAAAATATGAATTGTTTGTAAGCATGTTAGAGGTTTACAATGAGAAGATAAGAGATCTTTTGGTGGTAAATTCAGTTGAACCTACTAAGAAGTGAGTTTTCATTCAACTTCAGCTATAATCTGATAAGCTTTATAATGAAATAATGCTTTCACTTTTACACTGTTTCACATGATGCTAATGGAATAAAATCTTAGTGCCAAACGCATATTGCTTTGCAAGGTACAGATGCTGATAAAATTAACCATGACTTTTGATGGAACCTAATAACTTTAAAAGACCTTATGACTTTAATTGATTATCTCTGCACCTGTCTTCTATGGTAGCATAGTTGAAAAGGCATATACAGTAAAACCCATTAACGTTTTGTCATAGTCTCAAACTTTTCTTCCCCCTCCTTGTCAATCCAATTAAGCATGAAACTTTGACGTTTTAAATGTTTCTCGAGTGATATTACTGATGTGAAGAACAAATTGTAAGCTTTATCTAATAAAATGTAGGTTGGAGATAAAGCAAGCTGCAGATGGAACCCAAGAAGTCCCAGGACTTATTGAAGCTCGTGTTTATGGAACAGTGGATGTTTGGGAAAAGCTGAAGTCTGGAAACCAAGCCAGATCTCTTGGATCCACTAGTGCTAATGAGCTTAGCAGTCGTTCTCATTGGTATGTCTTGCTTATTTTAGATAAGCTATATTTGTGTATATACTCTCCTAAAGTTGGAAGAGGCATAATTCTTTGCATCAGTAAATGTGTTGAATAATTTGAGTGAAATTATTGGACAAGCTGACAAATGGATATTACTTGTTCACCATTGATGATGACAAAGATGTGATTTTGTTTTACATGCAGTTTGTTGCGAGTGACTGTTTTAGGGGAGAATTTAATCAATGGCCAGAAAACAAGGAGTCACCTTTGGCTAGTAGATTTAGCTGGCAGTGAGCGTGTGGGGAAAACTGAAGCTGAAGGAGAAAGACTGAAGGAATCTCAATTCATAAACAAGTCTCTATCAGCACTTGGTGATGTTATTTCAGCTCTTGCATCCAAATCAGCCCACATACCTTACAGGTAATTCTCTCATCTCTAACATATAATATCCTCTAACATAATCATTCTTTGTCTCACTAGTTTTTTTTTTTTTTTTTTTTTTTTTTTTTTTTTTTTTTTTTTTTTTTTTTTTTTTTTTTTTTTTTTTTTTTTTTTTTTTTTTTTTTTTTTTTTTTTTTTTTTTTTTTTTTTTTTTTTTTTTTTTTTCTTTTTCAAATAGGAACTCAAAGCTCACCCATATACTCCAGAGCTCTCTAGGTGAGGATTCATTTCACAGCCTGATGCTCCTCAATAGTTTTATTTACATTTTAATTCGAGCGCTCTTTATAAGTGATGTTGTTATAATCACGAATGAAAGCATGTGCAAGAGAGAGAGAGCGAGAGTGGAGAGAGAGAGAGCTAGAGAGCGATACACCGGGGTGGGTAGAGAAAGATTTCAGTACAGCCATAGATATGATGGAGAAAGGTACAGACATCATCTCGCGAGTTCGGCATCGGCACGCGGAGGCACATCACGAACTCTTAATTGGAGAGATCATCAGGATGTTTCTTCATTCTACTTCAC